>WNWK01006023.1:17170-84750 GCA_009830355.1 Cherax destructor | reverse complement strand
ATTGTTCAGGGCAGTGTCAAAAGTGATGGTAGTGAGAAGGTTACAGAGATCTTGTGGAAGAGAAGCAAAGAGAGCATGTTGACGCTGACGGAGAGTAAAGAAGGCATCTTCAACCTGAGACTTAGTAGAAATAATGAGTTGTTGGAGTAGGAGACGGGCATGATCAGGAAAGGGAGTGCCCAGTGGGTTGGGTTTCAGGAAATGGGAGAAGGAAGGGGGTAGAACCTGCTCAGCAAGACAGTCACGTAGGAACCGAAGCTGATTCTTACGACGCCTGGTGGCAATAAGAGCAGCCTCATAAGAACGAAAGAGGGGTTTAAAAGAAGGAAGAACATTAAAAGTTAGAAAGAATAAGACCCCTACCTGCGGGGTCCATAAATAACAAAAAAGGCACAATACCGTGACTGGAACAATACACACACAACCCGCACATATAAAAGGGAGGAGCTTACAACGACGTTTCGGCCCGACTTGGACCATTTACAAAGTCACACTAACACACAGAGACGGAGGAAGGGGTATTTATAGGCAGGCAGACAGGGGAGGGTACAAGAGAGTGGGGAAATAATAGAGTAAGTGATGGAAGTGGTAGTAGTAGTAATAGTAGTAGTGGAGACAGTCATATTCTAGGAAGGGAGCACTGCAATGAGGCTAGCGGCCCGCAAGGGTGGGACGAGCGAGCTGAGCTCATTACATAGTACATACTATGACAGTCAGTAAAAGGGTTAAACTAAATGACCAAAAATTCTTATTTCATATTTAGAAACATTCAAATTTGAACTTACACTTTACTTGAAATAATTATTCATTAATACTTTAGCATTCTGCACCCCACCAGGAAACAGTAGTGCATGCAACACCAAAGAACAGTGTTAAACTTGTTATTAGCATACAGTGGAACCCCGAGTTTCGTATGCCCTGAGTATCGTACTTTTCGAGTTTAGAACCATTTTTCAGCTAAATTTTGTCCCGCGTTTCGCACTGTGCCCCGTGTTTTGTACCGCGTACCAAACCTGTCAGCCAGCCTGCGCCTGCACGCCTCCCCGTGCAGCCGTTGTGAGTCAGTCTGGCTTTGTTTATCCTTGATTGAACATTACCCTGCACGCTCATCCAAACATTTCACAATATAGTTCATTGTAACAAAAAAGGCACAATACCGTGACTGGAACAATACACAAATAACCCGCATACAGCAGAGAGGAGCTTACGACAACCACTTTCTCTTGTTCCTGCTACTGTCGGCTGCCTATATAAACCCTCTCCTTCCCTTCTTTTTTTTTAGTGTGACTTTGTAAATGGTCCAAGTCGGACCGAAACGTCGTCGTAAGCTCCTCTCTGCTATATGCGGGTTATCTGTATATAATTCATTGTGTTTTGTGCTGGTCGTTTGAGTGCGACTGCTACATAATTAACCATGGGCGATAAAGGCTATAGCACCAGCCAGTGATAAAATGTAGTATTAACAGTGTAGCAAGCAAGTTAAGCGATTAAGCGATAGAAAAAGGATGACACGAAACTAACTTTGTTGTTGTTGGAGGTATATAGGACCACCGACAACATATGCATATGCAGCCCTAAACCTCTGTCATCACACTAAACCAATGCCAGCATCTCCTCCAAGGTACAGTAAGTGTAAATATTTCTTATTTATAAAGTTTAAATATTTCTTATTTATAAATTAAAGTGTAAATATTTCTTATTTATAAATTACGTACATTGCTTCAGTGTGAATAGTGGTGGTGGATTCGATAGAAGAAATGGAGTTCTAGCGAAATAGCTATAATTTTAGGAGACTGAAACATTGGAATTTGTCGAAAATAGAGCTCAAAGTGGGCGAAATCGCCGATGCGTAAGTGTCATGGCTACCGCTAACTTCGCGAAAGCATAATTCCGTTAGTTTTCGATCAAATTTCATAATTTTGGTGGCGTTATGATCGGAAAAAGATTCTCTATCATTTCATAATAAAAAAAAAAAAAAAATTCCAAAATTTTTCGACCCCAGGAACACTTTCCTGAGAAGGCCTGTCGACCCCCAAAGGGTTAAGATAAGATTTCTTCGGATTTTTAACCCTGGAGGGTTAACCACCCAGGATAACCCAAGAAAGTCAGTGCGTCATCGAGGACTGTCTGTCTTATTTCCATTGGGGTCCTTAATCTTGTCCCCCAGGATGCGACCCACACCAGTCGACTAACAACCCAGGTACCTATTTGCTGCTAGGTGAACATGACAACAGGTGTAAGGAAACACGTCAAAATGTTTCCACCCGCCGGGAATCGAACCCGGGCCCTCCGTGTGTGAAGCGAGAGCTCTAGCCACCAGACCACCGGGCCACCTAAGAGAGTGAATTGTGTTTTGATCTTTAAATTACTATATCTTGTATCTGCCAAGCAATCATGACACCCAGTTGGCATACCAGTGTTGCTCAAAGTGGCAAAAAAAGGTATAAGCATTTAAGTCTTAGAATTAACGAAGAAAACAGATATTAGACAAGACATAACCCGTGGCCGTAATGAAGTGTTACTTTGTACACATAAAAAGATGTAAATATAAGTTTCTGTGACTGACTGACTTACTGAATGACTTGACTGACTTACTGAATGACTTACTGAATGACTTGACTGACTGACTTGACTGACTGACTGACTTGACTGACTGACTTACTGAATGACTTGACTGACTGACTTACTGAATGACTTGACTGACTGACTTACTGAATGACTTACTGACTGACTGACTTACTGAATGACTTGACTGACTGACTTACTGAATGACTTGACTGACTGACTTACTGAATGACTTGACTGACTGACTTACTGAATGACTTGACTGACTGACTTACTGAATGACTTGACTGACTGACTTACTGAATGACTTGACTGACTGACTTACTGAATGACTTGACTGACTGACTTACTGAATGACTTGACTGACTGACTTACTGAATGACTTGACTGACTGACTTACTGAATGACTTGACTGACTGACTTACTGAATGACTTGACTGACTGATTTACTGACTGACTTACTGAATGACTTAAAGTTAGAGACACTCAGTACAACCATCAACTTCAGTTCCAGAACCTCTACTATCCACCTCAGCCCAGTAGGGCCACAGCATAACTCTCCACTCTCTTAACAATCATCCACAAACACCAGCAAACACAATTTAAGGTAAATACTATTATTTCTGTTACATTTGTAGTCTTAAGCAGTAAAAACACCATAATACATCACGATAAAGAACTACAATTACATATTCACTTTTATTTTTGTAAGATTTGTTGGTCTAAAAAAAACTTGTTTGGCTTTTTGGGGACTTCCAGGAACGTAACTCTATTTTTCCCATAAGTTCTTTTAATTATCTAACACGACATTTTCAGGAACGTAACTACCGTGCTAAATGAGGGTCTACTGTATATGTATTTATATTTGTTGTATGTAAAACAATAGATATTCTTTAAAAAAATTATTTTTTTGTGAATATTTTTGTAGGTCTGAAACGGATTAATTGGATTTATATTATTTATGGGAAATATTGCTTCGACTTTAGAACTAGCTCCTGGAACGGATAAAGTTTGAAACTCAAGGCACCACTGTTAAACAACACAGCTGTTTAATTAAGCAAGAGAACTTAAAAAAAAGTACAAAATCTGATGGAAAATTGAAGAAATTACGCTTTCGCGAATTTTGCTGTCAGCGATTTTTACGCATCAGCGATTTTGCCAACTTGGAGTCCTATTTTAGGTCAATTACATTGTTCCAGTTGATCAAATTCTTAGCTATTTCACTAGTATATCTTCCATTTTATCGACTGAGCACAAGAAATCGCCCAATAAACTATTTCAATTACCCAATAAAGTGACAAGAAATTGGTAATTTGGCCAATTTCACACAAATTTCAAAATGGGATCCAGAATAAATAATACAGGCATTCCTGGCACTAAAATAACATTTCCTCTGTTCATTAGTTATGTTTCCATTTTGATTTTTAATTCACACACAAAAATACAAGATTTACCGTTATGCAATACTGTAATAATTGTATAAATAATATCAGCACATTCGTGAACACATATTAGACCCACCAGATAACGTGTATTGGACGCGTGATGTGATTTGTTTACCCTTGAACATCGGCAAACATTGAACATTTCCACTACTTTGAGCTCAATTTCAAGCTACTTTCAGTCCTAAAACCAATCAAAATCATCTCTATTTCTGTAATATATCTTCCATTGTATCAAATGAGACCAAGAAACCCAAGAATATGACCATAAAAACCATATGAAAATACACTGCAAAGTTGCCGTTTTAAACCAAAAACTCATTTGCCATTTTTTACTCATTATGCAGTGTGTGCTGCAGGATTTTTTTATATATGGTGCACTTACAGCATCAACCCATTCTCTCATACCTAGGCCCAAATTTACTGCTCACAGCTTGAGCGAGCTGAGCTCATTACATAGTACATACTATGACAGTCAGTAAAAGGGTTAAACTAAATGACCAAAAATTCTTATTTCATATTTAGAAACATTCAAATTTGAACTTACACTTTACTTGAAATAATTATTCATTAATACTTTAGCATTCTGCACCCCACCAGGAAACAGTAGTGCATGCAGCACCAAAGAACAGTGTTAAACTTGTTATTAGCATTTGCAATTTTTTGGCCATTCTGCTCTATTGATAACTTTAATACAATCTTAAGATTACAATAATCCAAATGTTTTCTGTTGTTTCACATTTGTTTATAAAGTATATCTATACACAATAAGTTAGTTTAATAAACTTAACTAAAAATCCTTATACTCCTTTCAATCAAAATTCTAAGGGATCATATTTTCTGAATATTTTTCTAGTCATGTAACCAATTTTTAAGCTACTTTATTGTTAAGTGCTCACACATCTTACCTTTTTATTGTCTGGAACAATAAGGTCAAGACATGACTGCAGAGCAGAACCCATCTGCACCAGCTGACAACGAATCATTTCAGAAGGTAAAGACTGAAGCATTGGACCTTCTGGTAGATCTTCACGCTGAGACTCACTCAAATCTGCGCCAAAGTGGATGCACTCACTACGGTGATCAACACGAATCTGCAAATAAAAATCAAATTGGTGAAAAGGCTTCACAAATGGTATGTATTTATACTTTATACAATATTCACACCAGATATTAATATCCAAACTCTATGGCTATTGCATGTTTTTTAAATTACTTGCTTATGCCATCACGCGAGCAAAAATATTTAGTGCTTACAATCAAAACCAGCATTTATGAGAAATTAACAAATGTTTAAAATTTCAACAAAGTATACTATAATGTCAATGCTAAATACCCTACAATTTACCGTTTAGACAAAATTAAAAACTTTGTTTATTTTTCAAGTTTTCGTATAAATACTTAAGGTATGTCAGTCTACAAAGCAAAATACTAAACTGAATTTTTTTGTCCTAAATTACCTTTGCAAATATTTCTAAAATGATAGCGCTTACACAAAATGATTTAATGGCAAGTGCCTGGAAAATGGCAAGTTATTTATCAGATTAACCCTTTAACTGTCCAAACGTAGATCTTCAGTTTAAAAACAAAGATGGCAATTTCCTGTGTGTAATAAGACCAAAAAAAAATTTTTTTTTTTAAAGAGCCAGTGCTTATCGAGAAATAAGGTGGCAAAGCTGGCACTAGATGCTCACCTGACGGCAACATGGAGTCCTGCCCCTTGTAGAAATGTTGCCGATTTAACTTTTTTTTTTAACACATTGGCCGTTTACCACTGAGGCAGGGTGACCCAAAAAGAAAGAAAAACCCCAAAAGAAAAAACTTTCATCATCACTCATACATAATCACTCTCTTTGCAGAGGTGCTCAGATATGACAGGTAGATGTCCCTCTAAACATCAAATATCCCAAACCCCTCCTTTAACACGTTAACGGTCCACACGTATATATACGTTAGTACTGCTACTGCCCCAAACGTATATTTACGTTTTATTTTTCCTGCCTCCAAATTTGGCATGATTGACCTGAGATGCCTGGTCAGCATAGAATGGGTCTTAGCTCTTGGTGTGCGCTGCATTAAAAAAATCTGGGACCACTTAGTACGTTATGGGAGCACCAATTCAATTAAGCGCAAGCTAGAGCAAACAGCCCAGCAAACACATGGGATTCACTGATGTCATGTAGTATTAACTCTCCCATTTTAACCCTTTCGGGGTTTTGGTCGTACTAGTACGTCTTACGCACTGGGGTTATTGACGTACTAGTACGCCTAAATTCTAGCGCCCTCAAATCAAGCAAACAGGTTGTTAGGCCTAGATGTGATAGAATGGGTCTGTGCCGTCAGTGTGCGCAGTATAAAAAAATTCCTGCACCACACAGTGCATAATGAGGAAAAAAAACTGACCGTGTTTTTGGTTTAAAACGGCGACTTTGCAGTCTATTTTCGTATGGTATTTATTGTTGTATTCTCGTTTTCTTGTTCTCATTTGATAGAATGGAAGATATATTACAGAAATAGAGATGATTTTGATTGGTTTGACAATAACAAGTACCTTGAAATTGAGCTCAAAGTAACAAAAATGTTCGATTTCTGACGATGTTCAAGAGTAAACAAATCACACCATGCGTCCAATACACATCAACTGGCAAGTCTAATATTCATGCACAAGTGCTCTGATATTATTTATACCATTTTTACAATGATGCAGTTGTATACATAACAACAAATCATCTATTTTTTTGAGAATAAAAATTCAAAATGGAAAGCAAAAGTAATGTAAGAGGGGCCTGGAGACGTGACTAATGAACAGAGAAGATGTTATTTTAGTGCCAGGAATGTCTGTCTTGTTTATTATGGATCCTATTTTGAAATTGGCATCGATTGAAATTTGTGTGAAATTGGCCAAATTGCCATTTTCTGACCACTATTTTGGGTAGTTGAAATTGGTAAATAGGCGGTTTCTTTACTCAATCGATAGAAGAAATGGAGTTCTAGCGAAATAGCTATAATTTTAGTAGACTGAAACATTGGAATGTGCCGAAAATAGGGCTCAAAGTGGGCGAAATCGCGGATGCGTAAGTGTCATGGCTACCGCTAACTTCGCGAAAGCATAAGTCCGTTAGTTTTCTATCAAATTTCATAATTTTTGTGGCGTTATGATCGGAAAAAGATTCTCTATCATTCCATTAAAAAAATAAATTTTTTTAAATTCGTGGACCCTGAGAACGAGTTTCAGAGACCCCCCTTGGACCCCCAAAGGGTTAAGTGGAAAGTGATGTTGACCCCGAGTTTAGTGGCTCTGAGGTGGATATGGCCATAAGTGGTCGAGGAAATATAAAAAACCTTGATAATAACCCATGTGCAACATTTGTGCAACATCCTTTTAGAATGTCTTGCAACCTATGCCTGTATCTGACTGTCTATCTCTGTCTCACAGGTACACAAATACAATTATACATAGTGTAAATTTCCTAGGATAACCCAAAAAATCCAGACAAAATACTTCTAGATATAATGTGTAAACATGACTGGCAAATACGTATTTACACTTGCTCAGGAACCAGACGTGTTGGTTCAGGAGTGGATCTCTCAGAGACGGGAGAGCTAGTTGCTAGACGGACGGACAGAGATGACAGATAAACAGAGAGCTTGACAGAGAGCTAGCTTGGCAGACAGATAGAGAGAGAGCTTGAAAGACACAGATAGAGTTTGACAGACAGATATGGTTGTGTAACAGTGAAAACAGAGGGGGATGCTCGCTCATCAAATGTCACCCCTTATCTTACCTTATCGCTGCACCCTCCCGTACGCTCACCAATTATCTTATCTTATCACTGTCAGCAGTGGACTGACTTCGTTTTACATCATGCTTCAAGGCAACTTATTATTCTATTCTTATTATTATTCTTATTATTCCTATTATTATTATTATATACTCCCACGTATCCAAAACATTGCTGGAACCTATAAATACTTTGTATATATTCCTAGACATTAGTAAATGACCAAAGCAGGTGTAAATATCCACCTGTCAGTGTTTGTGACAATTTGAGTACAATTTCTGTACCTAATATTAGTCTTAGAACAAAGAACTACTATAAATTGTAATTCTCAGAACATAAAAAATAAATAAAATAATATAAAAACGAGAAAAAAAGGTATATCGGCAACACTTCTGCAAGCGGCAGGACTCTGTTGCCGTAAGGTGAGCATTCAGTGCCAACTTCTCAGTCTCATATTTCGGTAAGTACTGAGCCTAAAAAATTTTTTTTTAAGCTATTACACTTAGTAAAAATGTGCTCTTTATTTCTATAAAAAAAAAACTTTTTTTTTTTCAAAATATTCGGGGCACTGGGGTAGTAAACGTATATATACGTTTAGACCGTTTACGGGTTAAAGTGCAGGCACTGTACTTACCACCTCCAGGACTCAAGTGCGGCTAACCGGTTTCCCTGAATCTCTCCACACAATAATACCCTGCTCACACTCCAACAGCTCGTCAGGTCCCAAAAACCATTCATCTCCATTGACTATCTAACACGCTCACACACGCTTGCTGGAAGTCCAAGCCCCTTGCCCACAAAACCTCGTTTACCCCCTCCCTCCAACCTTTTCGGGAATGCCCCCTACCCTGCCTTCTTTCCCCTACAGATTTATACACTCTCCAAGTCATTCTACTTTGTTCCATTCTCTCTAAATGACCAAATCACCTAAACAGCCCTCTGACTAATACTTTTAGTAACTCCACATCTATTAATTTCCACACTACGAATTCTCTGCATAATATTTACACCAAACATTGCCCTTAGATAGGACATCTCCACTGCCTCCAGTCGCCCTCTTGCTGCAGCATTTACAACCCATGCTTCACACCCATATAAGAGTGTTGGTACCACTATACCCTCGTACATTCCCTTCTTCGCCTCCATGGATAACGTTTTTTGTCTCCACAGATACCTCAACGCACCACTCACCTTTTTTCCTTCATCAATTCTATGGTTAACCTCATCCTTCATAAACCCATCCGCTGACACGTCAACTCCCAAATATCTGAAAACATTTACCTCTTCCATAATCCCTCTCTCCAATGTGATATCCAATTTTTCTTTATTTAAATCGTTTGATACCCTCATCACCTTACTCTATCTATGTTCACTTTCAACTTTCTACCTTTACACACACTCCCAAACTCGTCCACTAACCTTTGCAACTATTCTTTAGAATCTCCCATAAGCACAGTATGCATTTAATTCCCCATAATTTAATCCCACCCCTCTCCCCAACACCTTAGCATTCACTTCTCTTACAACCCCATCTATAAATATATTAAACAACCATGGTGACATTACACATCCCTGTCTAAGACCTACTTTTACCGGAAGTAATCTCCCTCTCTCCTACACACCCTAACCTGAGCCTCACTATCCTCATAAAAACTCTTTACAGCCTTCAGTAACTTACTACCTATTCCATACACTTGCAACATTTGCCACATTGCTCCCCTATCCACTATCATATGCCTTTTCTAAATCCATAAATGCAATGAAAACTTCTCTACCTCTCTACCTTTATCTAAATACTGTAGTTCATGGGGAAGTGGAACAGAATTCTTCCTCCGTAAGCCATGCGTGTCGTAAGAGGCGACTAAAATGCCGGGAGCAAGGGGCTAGTAACCTCTTCTCCTGTATATATTACTAAATGTAAAAGGAGAAACTTTCGTTTTTCCTTTTGGGCCACCCCGCTTCGGTGGGAAACGGTCGACGTGTTGAAAGATATATGCTTCACTGTAAACACTTGATCTACACATCCCCTACCCATTCTAAAGCCTCCTTGCACATCTGCAATCCTACTCTCTGTCTTACCTCTAATTCTTTCAATAATAACCCTGCCATACACTTTACCTGGTATACTCAGTACAGGTATCCCTCAACTTTCGCGTTTTCTACTTTCGCGGGCTTCACACATTCGCGAATTCCCGGCCGCCAAATTACCAGCCGCCAAATTCCCACCCACCAAATCATATTTAAGTTTCCCGCCACCCGAGCGTCCCTACTACCTTCCCTCCGACCCGGCAGCCAGCCCCCACACCACTCACTCACTGAGTGTTTTCTTCATTCATTATTTGTTATTAAACTACAGTATAACATGTAGTACTATATAGTACAATATTTTACTATGTTTTTATGCGTTTTATGATTGCTCATGATTCAATAGGTTAAGGAAGCAGTAAGTAATGAATGTACTAAATAAAGGTTATCTATCTATTACATATATTCCAAATTGATATCAGAAACATGATAAATACCCTAGAACTGTAATAAAGATGCTGAAATGAATAATATGCCATATTATATGAGGGTAACAGAGCAGGAAGACGCCACCATATGAGATGTTTACATCAGGGTAAACATGCCTAAATCACTCTTGTCGTAAGAACAAATGCAAAAATAGCATTTATTGTTTTTAGAATAATAATAATTTATAATAATTGATCTGGAGCACTTTAAATGTTATCAGTATTTGGTAGCTGACATTTAGAGCACTCCACAGCAATTATTATTATAATTATTATTTCCCTACTATATTGTAGGGAAATAATAATAATTATTTTTATTATTAATATTAATATTATTATTTTCTTACAATATATTGTAGGGAAATAATAATAATAATAATAATAATAATAAATAATAATTGCTTTGGAGTGCTCTAAATGTCAGCTACCAAATACTGATAACATTTAAAGTGCTCCAGATCAATTATTATAAATTATTATTATTCTAAAAACAATAAATGCTATTTTTGCATTTGTTCTTACGACAAGAGTGATTTAGGCATGTTTACCCTGATGTAAACATCTCATATATGGTGGCGGTCTGCCTGCTCTGTTACCCCTCATATAATATGGCATATATTATTCATTTCAGCATCTTTATTACAGTTCTAGGGTATTTATCATGTTTCTGATATCAATTTGGAATAAATGTAATAGATAGATAACCTGTATTACTAATATTAGTGTAATTACACAACATTTTATTAGCACTAAGGCTTACATCCAACACCCATGATGACTCACCAGAAACTGAATGTTACTGCGCCTCTTCCTCCCTCCAATAGCTCCTCCCACTTCGTAACAATGTTAGATAGTGAATTTAATGTATTTTTCTGTAAGCTTAACTCGTTGTATGTGTATTTTACTTTTTTTATTGTTTTCTGTAATATACGAGTTATGCAAATTAAAATAAAGTTATGAAGTTGGAGTTTCATTTTTTGTTCTAATGTATACATATTTAATTCAACATTTGGCATCATTACAAAGTGGGCAGAGCTACAGCAGAGGGAGAAGAAGCAGTGTGTATGTAACTCTTGATTATCCATGACACTTCACAACACTATAAAATACTATTGTATAATTATACTATTACAGGCCTCCCTCCACAGCCAGCTCATGTCAAAATAACATGTATATAGTACATTATTTTAAGATGTTTATATGTGTTTTACGATTGTTCATGGTTCAATAGGTTAAGGAAGCAGTATTGTATTATATTTCCCTACAATATATTGGGGCACCAAACATTCGCGATTTTTCAACATTCACGAGGCTCTTGATCCCCTAACCCTCGCGAATGTTGAGGGATACCTGTAAACTTATTCCCCTATAATTCTTACACTCTTTTATCCCCCTTCCCTTTATATAAAGGAACTATACATGCTCTCTGCCAATCCCTAGGTACCTTCCCCTCTTTCATACATTTATTAAACAAAAATACCAACCACTCCAGCACTATATGCCCCCCTGCTTTTAACATTTCTGTCATGATCCCGTCAGTTCCAGCTGCTTTACCCCCTTTCATTCTACGTAATGCCTCACACACCTCCCCCACACTCACATCCTGCTCTTCTTCACTCCTAAACGATGTTGTACCTCCCTGGCCAGTACATGAAATTACCGCCTCCCTTTTTTCATCGACATTTAAAAGTTCCTCCAGCTCCCCATCTACTAACTCCCCTACTCTGTTTTAACTGACAAATCCATTCGTTCCCTAGGCTTTCTTACCTTGTTTATCTCACTCCAAAATTTTTTCTTTTCAGCAAAATTTCTTGACATTATTATTTACTATAATTATGCACTATCATTATTATTATTATTATTATTATTATTAGGCACTATTATTATTATTATTATGCACTATTATTATTATTATTATGCACTATTATTATTATTTTTATGCACTATCATTATTATTATTTGAGTACAATTTCAGTACCTAATATTAGTGTCAGAACAAAGATTGGCTATGAAATCACAAGAACTACTATAAATTGTAATTATCAGAACATAAAAATTATATAAAATATAAAAAAAGAGAAAAAAGGTATATCGGCAACAATTCTGCAAGTGGCAGGACTCCTGTTGCTGTTAGGCGAGCATCCAGTGCCAACTTCTCCGCCTCATATCTCGGTAAGTACTGACCCTAAATTTTTTTTTTATCCTATAACACTTAAAAAATGTGCTCTTTATTTCCATAATTTTTTTTTTTTTCAAAATATTCGGGTCACTGGGCGAGCGGACGTATATATACGTTTGGACCGTTTAAGGGTTAAGAGTGTGTGTAGGAACTTTTGAACCAAGTGAGTAATTGTGGTAGGGGACCTAAATACTAAAGTATGAAAAACATTTTGAGAGGGTGTGGTAGGTAAGTTTGGAGTGCCAGGGGTAAATGATAATGGGGGCCCTTTGACTGAACTTTGTATAGAAAGGGGTTTGGTTATAGGTAATACATGTATTAAGAAAGAGGATAAATAATTATACAAGATATGATGCAGGGCATAATGACAGTAGTTTGTTGGACTACGTATTGGTAGATAAAAGACTGTTGGGTAGACTTCAATATGTACATGTTTATAGAGAGGCCACAGATATATAAGATCACTTTTTAGTTGTAGCTACAGTGAGAGTAAAAGGTAGATGGGATACAAGGAAAATGGAAGCAGCAGTTATGAGAGAGGTGAAGGTTTATAAGCTAAAAGAGGAGGCAGTTAGGAAAGATATAAACAACTATTGAAGGATAGATGGGCTAGCGAGACTAGGCAATGAAGTTGAAGATGTATGGGGTAGGTTCAAGAATGTAGAGTTAAAGTTTTCAGCAGAAGTTTGAGGTTACAGGAAAGTGGGTGTGGGAGGGAAGAAGAGCGATTGGTGGAATGATGATGTAAAGAGTACTAAGAGAGAAAAAGTTAGTATACGAGAGGTTTTTACAAAGTATAATTGATGCAAGGAGGGAGGAGTATATGGAGAGAAAGAGAGAGGTTAAGAGTGGTGAAAAAATGTAAAAAGAGAGCAAATGAGAGAGTGGGTGAGATGTTATCAAATTTTGTTGAATGGAAGATAAAGTTTTGGAGTGAGATTAAGAAGTCTGTGAGATTAGGAGTCTGTGGAGACAAAGAACTTTGTCCATGGAAGCAAAGAGGGGAATGTATGAGAGTATAGTTATACCAACACTCTTATATGGGTGTGAAGCATGGGTGGTGAATGTTGCAACAAGGAGAAGGCTGGAGGCAATGGAGATGTCATGTCTGAGATCAATGTGTGGTGTGAATATAATGCAGCGAATTTGTAGTGGAAATTAGGAGGTGGTGTGGGATTACCAAAACTATCATCCAGAGGGCTGAGGAGGGGTTGTTGAGGTGGTTTTAATATGTAGAGAGGATGGTACAAAATAGAATGACTTCGAGTGTATAAATCTGTAAAGGAGGGAAGGCGGGGTAGAGGTCGGCCTAGGAAAGGTTGGAGGGAGGGTGTAAAGGAGGTTTTGTGTGTGAGGAGCTTGGACTTCCAACAAGCATGCGTGATCGTGTTAGATAGGAGTGAATGGAGACAAATGGTTTTTAGGACTTGACATGCTGTTGTAGTGTGAGCAAGGTAACATTTATGAAGGGATTCAGGGAAACCGGCAGGCTGGACTTGAATCCTGGAGATGGGAAGTACAGTGCCTATACTCCTCCACTCCTTTTTGTTAGTGTGACTTTGTAAATGGTCTAAGTCGAACTGAAACGTCGTTGTAAGCTCCTCTCTCCTATACAGTGAAACCCCGAGTTTCGAATGCCTCATCAATCGAACAAATAAGAGAGTTTCGAACGCTTTTTTCAAGCAAATTTTTTCCTGATTATCGAACATGTCCCGTGTTTCGAATGAGTGCGTACCAGACCTGTCTGCGCAGGCCCTTGTGCGCCGGCCCGCGCAGGCTTCGTGAGTCAGTCTAGCTTTGTTTATCCTCCAGTGAACATTACCCTGCTTACTCCTCCAAACATTTCACAATTAACTGTAGTAAATCCTAGTTTTCCTGTAGAAAAGCCGAGTTCTCTGTAGAAAATCCTAGTTCTCTGTAGAAAATCCTAGTTTTCCTGTAGAAAAGCCGAGTTCTCTGTAGAAAATGCTGTAGAAATTGAATTTCAAAATTTTATAATACAAGTATTTTAGCTAAAAAATGGGTTTTGTCAGAAAAGAACTCAAAACGCTCTAAAACGTCGAAATATGCTTGAGGCAGTGGTAGAGGCAGTCTTAATGTAGAGTGAGAGGTGAGTAAACAAGATTAAATGAATAAACAAGAGAGAATGAGAGCATAGAAGGTTCACGAGTTTAGTAAACAAACCAGTTGTTGCTGTTACCAGCCTGGACACACATGAATTCTGTTCACTCTGTCAAGCCGACTGGAAAAACATCTCATATTTATGTTAATTTATATGTTATGTAGCGTGTTTATTATATAATTTTGAAAAAAATATAAATGGATTAAGCAAAATGTCTATATTAACGTTTTATACGCCTCAGAGTGATTATTATTGTGTTATCGTTATTAATATGGCATCTTCAAAACTAATAACACTCTTAGTGATTTTATTGTGTTCCTGCACTCCAGCACTGGCACAAGTTGTGGAGTTTAAAGCAGTTAAGTTGTAGCGATTAAGCGATAGAAAAAGGACGAAACTAAATAAACACCTGACAGCATAAGCCGTTCTGCCTATATTCTGCAAGGTATGTAAATGGTGTACGTACACCTGTTCATTTGTACATTATAGTTTTCTTATGAAAGAAGTGATCTAATGCAGTTAGCATTACAAACTCTGTTTTCTCTTATACTAACACGTCTGAAGGAGGAAAGAATGGGAAGGTGGTTTCATAGCTGGAGCAAGAAAGCCCGTCACCACTGTCCTCCCCTGCCACCACATTCATAATGACATACGTACATATTTTATTCATTCTAGTGTGTATATCAGGTTTTTATGTTATTTATATTGTTTATTATGTCATATTAGATGAATTGTAATAGATAAATAAGCTGTCGAGTTGATAATAGTGTCATAGTGAAGTACTATTTTGTCATGCCTCCTGACAGCACGAACAAATTATTTCTTATGGGAAATATTGATTCGACTTTCGAACGTTTCAAGTTGAGAACTAGCTCCTGGAACAGATTAAGTTCGAAAGCCGGGGTTCCACTGTATGTGGGTTGTGTATTGTTCCAGTCAAGGTATTGTGCCTTTTTTTGTTATTTGAGGGGTGTTAATGTTGCAGTTTTATAACTGTAATGTAAGCACGCCTCTGGCAAGACAGTGATGGAGTGAATGATGGTGAAAAATGTTCTTTTTCAGGCCAACCTACCATTATGGGGAAACAGCCGATGTGTTAATAAATAATAAAAATAAATATTATGACTGCTTGTGTAAATTTAACAAAGGCTCTTTGGAAGATCTTCAAAAACCAGCTACAATCACAATGTTACCATGATAAACTCGTACCTGCATGTCATTATGGCGAACCAAATCAACCAGAATACGTTCCAAATGAAAGCCACCAACGAAGACACTAAGTTCTAACAGTCGTTTGAAAGTGATGGACTGATACAGCTGTGCCACTTGCTTCACAAGACGAGTTATCGTCATCTCTTGCAGTGCAGGCACATACTGAGTCAACCCTGAAATATATTAACAATTACAAAATATAAAAACTGGCAATTTATAACTCTCAAGAGTGGATAGGATTTGAACTATACACATACATTTTAGCACAGTAATTTGGTAACCCTAGCACAGTATACAGTAACAAGTTAAACTAACAGCTTCAACTCACATACAATGGAGGAAATCGACCTGGGGTTCATTTTATCTTCCCAGTAAATGCTAAATGCCTTCTTACTATAAAAAGGAAATAGGCTAATGGTTGTAGCAGTGATTAATAAATGATACAACACATTAACCCCTAAATTGGCATTTATTTTTCTTAACAGGCTGGCCATCTCACATCGAGGCAGGGTGACCTGAAAAAGAAACACTTTCGCCATTCATACTATCACTATCTTGCCAGAGGGAACCAGATACAACAGTTTAGATATCCCCGTAAACAGCAAATATCCCAAATCCCTCCTTTAAAGTGCAGGCACTGTACTTCCCACCTCCAGGACTCAAGTGCAGCTAACCAGTCACAAAATATTACCATGCTCACACTCCAACAGTTTGTTAGGTCCCAAAAAACATTCGTCTCCATTCATTCCTATCTAACACGCTCACGCACACTTGCTGGAAGTCCAAGCCCCTCACCCACAAAACCTCCTTTATCCCCTCCCTCTAACCTTTTCAAAGATGACACCTACCCTGTCTCCCCTTCCCTACAGATTTATACACTCTCCAAGTCATTCTACTTTGTTCCATTCTCAACAACCCCTCTTCAGCCCTATGACTAATACTTTTAGTAACTCCACACCTCCTTATTTCCACACTATAAATTCTCTGCATAATATTTACACCACACATTGCCCTTAGACACATCTCCACTACCTCCAGCCTCCTCCTTGCTGCAGCATTTAAAACCCATGCTTCATACCCATATAAGTGTTGGTACCACTATTCTCTTGTACATTTCCTTCTTTCCATCCATTGATAATGATGTCTACACAGATACCTCAACACACCACTCGCCTTTTTTCCTTCAATTCTATGGCTAACCTCATCCTTCATAAACCTATCTGCTGACAAGTCAACTCCCAAATATCTGAACATTTTTTTTTTTTTTAACACATCGGCCGATTCCCACCAAGGCAGGGTGGCCGGAAAAAGAAAAACTTTCATCATCATTCACTCCATCACTGTCTTGCCAGAAGGGTGCTTTACACTACAGTTATAAAACTGCAACATTAACACCCCTCCTTCAGAGTGCCGGCACTGTACTTCCCATCTCCAGAACTCAAGTCCGGCCTGCCGGTTTCCTGAATCCTTCATAAATGTTACTTTGCTCACACTCCAACAGCACGTCAAGTATTAAAACCATATGCCTCCATTCACTCCTATCAAATACGCTCACACATGCTTGCTGGAAGTCCAAGCCCTCGCACACAAAACTTCCTTTACCCCCTCCCTCCAACCTTTCCTAGGCCGACCCCTACCCCGCCTTCCCTCCACTACAGATTTATACACTCTCGAAGTCACTCTGTCTCGTTCCATTCTCTCTACATGTCCAAACCACCTCAACAACCCTCCTCAGCTCTCTGGACAATCGTTTTGGTAATCCCGCACCTCCTCCTAATTTCCAAACTCCGAATTCTCTGCATTATATTCACACCACACATTGACCTCAGACATGACATCTCCACTGCCTCCAGCCTTCTCCTCGTTGCAACATTCATCACCCATGCTTCACACCCATATAAGAGTGTTGGTATAACTATACTCTCATACATTCCCTCTTTACTTCCATGGACAAGGTTCTTTGTCTCCACAGACTCCGAAGTGCTCCACTCACCCTTTTCCCCTCATCAATTCTATGATTCACCTCATCCTTCATAGACCCATCCGCCGACATGTCCACTCCCAAATATCTGAATACATTCACCTCCTCCATACTCTCTCCCTCCAATCTGATATCCAATCTTTCGTCACCTATTCTTTTTGTTATCCTCATCACCTTACTCTTTCCTATATTCACTTTCAATTTTCTTCTTTTACACACCCTACCAAATTCATCCACCAACCTCTGCAGCTTCTCTTCAGAATCTCCCAAAGCACAGTGTCATCAGCAAAAGCAACTGTGACAACTCCCACTTTGTATTTGCTTCTTTATCTTTTAGCCCAACACCTCTTGCCAAGACCCTCGCATTCACTTCTCTTACAACCCCATCTATAAATATATTGAACAACCACGGTGACATCACACATCCTTGTCTAAGGCCCACTTTTACTGGGAAATAGTCCCTTCCCTCCTACACACTCTAACCTGAGCCTCACTATCCTCATAAAAACTCTTCACTGCTTTCAGTAACCTTCCTCCTATTCCATACATCTGTAACATCTGCCACATTGCCCCCTATCTACCCTATCATACGCCTTTTCCAAATCCATAAATGCCACAAAAACATCTTTACCCTTATCCAAATACTGTTCACCTATATGTTTCACTGTAAACACTTGGTCTACACACCCCTACCTTTCCTAAAGCCCCCTTGTTCATCTGCTATCCTGCTTTCTGTTTTACTCTTAATTCTTTCAATAATAACTCTACCATACACTTTACCAGGTACACTCAACAGACTTATTCCCCTAAAATTTTTTGCACTCTCTTTTGTCCCCTTTGCCTTTATACAAAGGAACAATACACGCTCTCTGCCAATCCCTAGGTACCTTACCCTCTTCCATACATTTATTAAATAATAGCACCAACCACTCCAAAATTATATCCCCACCTGCTTTTAACATTTCTATCTTTATCCCATCAATCCCAGCTGCCTTACCCCTTTCATTCTACCCACTGCCTCACGAACTTCCCTACACCCACAACTGGCTCTTCCACACTCCTACAAGATGTTATTCCTCCTTGCCCTACACACGAAATCACAGCTTCCCTGTCTTCATCAACATTTAACAAATCCTCAAAATATTCTCTCCATCTTCCCGATACCTCTAACTCTCCATTTAATAACTCTCCTCTCCTATTTTTAACTGTCAAATCCATTTGTTCTCTAGGCTTCCTCAACTTATTAATCTCATTCCAAAACTTTTCTTATTTTCAACAAAATTTGCTGATAACATCTCACCCACTCTCTCATCTGCTCTCGTTTTACATTGCTTCACCACTCTTTAACCTCTTTTTCTCTCCATATACTCTTCCCTCCTTGCATCACTTCTACTTTGTAAAAACCTCTCATATGCTAACTTTTTCTCCCTTACTACTCTCTTTACATCATCATTCCACCAATCGCTCCTCTTCCCCCCCGCACCCACTCGCCTGTAACCACAAACTTCTGCTGAACACTCTAACACTACATTTTTAAATCTACCCCATACATTTTCGACCCCATTGCCTACACTCTCACTAGCCCATCTATCCTCCAATAGTTGTTTATATCTTACCCTAACTGCCTCCTCTTTTAGTTTATAAACCTTCACCTCTCTTTTACTTACTGATTCTATTTTCCTTGTATCCCATCTACCTTTTACTCCCACTGTAGCTATAACTAAAAAGTGATCTGATATATCTGTAGCCCTCTATAAACATGTACATCCTGAAGTCTACTCAACAGTCTTTTATCTACCAATACATAGTCCAACAAACTACTGTCATTACGCCCTACATCATATCTTGTATACTTATTTATCCTCTTTTTCTTAAAATATGTATTACCTATAACTAAACCCTTTCTATACAAAGTTCAATCAAAGGGCTCCCATTATCATTTACACCTGGCACCCCAAACTTACCTACTACACCCTCTCTGCATGTTTCTCCCACTTTAGCATTTAGGTCCCCTACCACAATTACTCTCTCATTTGGTTCAAAAGTTCCTATACATTCGCTAACATCTCCCAAAATCTCTCTCTCTCCTCTACACTCCTCTCTTCTCCAGGTGCATACACGCTATTATGACCCACTTTTCGCATCCGACCCTTATTTTAATCCACATAATCCTTGAATTTACACATTTATATTCCCTCTTTTCCTTCCATAACTGATCCTTCAACATTATTGCTACCCTTCCTTAGCTCTAACCTCTCAGATACTCCTGACTTAATCCCATTTATTTCCCCCACTGAAACTCGCCTACCCCCTTCAGCTTTGTTTCGCTTAGGGCCAGGACATCCAACTTCTTTCATTCATAACATCGGCAATCATCTCTTTCTTATCATCCGCACTACATCCACGCACATTCAGACAATACAATTTTATAAAGTTTTTCTTCTTCTCGTTTTTAGTAGATTTGTACAGGAGAAGGGGTTACTAGCCCATTGCTCCCGGCATCTTAGTCGCCTCATACGACACGCATGGCTTACGGAGGAAAGATTCTTTTCCACTTCCCCATGGACAATAGAGAAAATAAAAAGAACAAGAGCTATTAAGAAAAAGAAGAAAAACCTAGATGTGTGTATGTATATATATGCATGTGTATGCCAGTGTAGTGTGACCTAAGTGTAAGTAGAAGTAGCTAGATATACCTGTTATCCAGCGTGTTTATGAGACAGAAAAAAGACACCAGCAATCCTACCATCATGTAAAACAGTTTCAGGTTTCTGTTTCACAGTCACCTGGCAGGACGGTAGTACCTCCCTGGGTGGTTGCTGTCTACCAACCTACTACCTATAATATATATATTCACAATATATATATGGAATAATTGTTTTTATTCTATTTTTTCTAATGCTATGTACGAGGAATACTTATATTACAATTGTTTAAGAATGCAATACTCCTCAAAATATGGGTTAAATATAGTGTTAGTCACTGCATTAAGCCGTGCGAGCGCCGACGAAAATCAAAGGCCTACCATACAGGGGGGTCTTTTTTCGTCAGTGCATTATGACGAGTAGCAGCCGTTAGCATGTCACGGCCTGCCGCCACACTCCACAGTGACTCCTCAGTGCTCACGTGGCTGTCGTGGAGAGGAAGTGTTGTACTTTTGTCTCTCATCCGCCCCATCTTTTGTCCAGTGTTCCCTTTGGTTTTGGGGCTATACATGTTTGATTATGGTAAAATGAAGTCTTTAACACTTGAAACTATAGCTCAAATCATAGGGCCTCACAAAGCTGGGCACCAGTCAAAAGAAATAGTGGAGAATGTTGGTGTGTGTGTGTGTGTGTGTGTGTGTGTGTGTGTGTGTGTGTGAGTGTTCAGCGAGGAACTGGGTGCAGCGTTTCAAGGCTGGTGGCGGTGTCGAGTTACCGTCTGCCAAACCTCAGCCTGGCCCCTCAAAGAAGACATCTGTTCGTACCTTAACAGAGAGTACACCTAAGATAACTGCTAGAGAATTGAAAGAAAAGAATCCACAACTTCTCTCAGAGGTGTCTGTAAGAAATGTTAACAGATGTGTGTCAACTAGGCTACAGTAGTCACCGCCAGGTTAAGAAACCGATCCTCTCCAAGCCACAGAAAAAAGAGGCTGGATTATGCAAAGAAATATCTTCACTAGACTCCTCAACAGATGAAGCAACCTTTACCATCACCTGTAACCGTGAGGGACATGTACCGGCCCAGAGGTAGTAACCCGTTAGACCCACGCTACACCTATGAGACCACCAAACACCCAGACTCACTCATGGTTTGGGGGTGTTTCAGTACTCAGTGTTTGTGAACTCATTGTGCTTCCCAAGAACAAGTATACGAACAAGTATAATTACCTGGAGTAATTGTGTGACAATTTACCTGGGGCGTTTGACAAGTGTGGGGCTACGGTTTTTATGCAGGACGGTGCACCATGTCATACCGCCAAATCTGTAGTTCAGTGGCTTAAGGACTGCGAAGTGAGGTTATTTAATGACTTGCCAGGTAATTCCCCAGACCTAAACCCTAGAGAACCTCTGGTCAATAGTGAAACAAAGTTTACTGGGCAAGGATATCAGTTCCATCCTGCGGCTGGAGGCTGCTCTACACGAGGCATGGAATACGTAATACACCTATCCAAACCATCAAGAATTTGTGTGAGAGTCTTCCTACACGGCTGATGGATGTGATTAGCTAAAAACGCAGGACCAAGTATTAAAACCTCAGTAAGTGTGCAAATACAGTGGAACCGCTACTTGCGAGTTAAATTCGTTCCAGGAGCTTGCTCGCAACTGGATTTGCTCATTTGCAGAATCAATTTTCCCCATTTAAATTAAATGAAATAAAATTAATCCATTCCGGCTCTCAGGAACGACAAAATATACTTCAATATTTCACTAATATTAACTCTACAGCTTATTTATCTATCACAATTCGTCTGCTATTACATGATAAACAATATTAATAGCATAAAAACATGATAAATACACTAAAATGAATGAAATATTACATATGTGAGTAGTATTAGTCACGCGAGGGGACACAGCAGCCATTGTTATTGTTATGGATAGGGCCACCACAGCGGCCATTCCACCATCCCTTCCCATGCTTTAATTACAACAGAAAACGCAATTCGTCTGCTATTACATGATAAACAATATTAATAGCATAGAAACATGATAAATACACTAAAATGAATGAAATATTACATATGTGAGTAGTATTAGTCACGCGAGGGAACACAGCAGCCATTGTTATTGTTATGGATAGGGCCACCACAGCGGCCATTCCACCATCCCTTCCCATGCTTTAATTACAACAGAAAACGGAGTGTTTGTAAGGCAAACTCCATTAGATCACTACGTACATACGTACGTAGTGATCTAATGTTTCATAAGGAAAACAATAATAATAGTTATGTAATAATAATAATAATAATACTACATAAAGAAATTATGTAGTAATACAGCATTTACCTTGGAGATGGAGAAGAGATGCTGTTCACATCGGCGTATGCAATCAGTTCATTTCGTTTCCTCTTCAGAATGTTTCGGAAATGACTTACGCATCATTACGTAGGTCCAACGCACGACCACTTGAAACTTTCTCTGGGTGATACACTCTTAATCCTATGTACACTTAATTGCTACACTGTTAATGATGCACTTTGTCACTTAACTGCTACAATTTTAATTTTAATGTTACGTACTTTACTATTCACTGATTTTTGGCTTTTTCTCCATGCTTGCCACACTTTCATCTGCAGAGCATTTCAAGAAAACTGTCCAAGGAGGTTTGTTTCTTCCTCCCTTTCAGAATGTTTCGGAAATGACTTATTCAAGCATCATTGACCCTTTGGGGGTCCAAGGACCCTCTTCGAAACTCGTTCTCAGGGTCCAAGAGAAAAAAAAAAAAAAAAAAATTATTTTTTCTTATGAAATGATAATTTTTTTTCTAAATCTAATAGACTAAAAAATACATTTTTGCGATCAATACTTAACGAGATATAGAGGATTGAAGTTGACCAAAATTGAACCGCTTACGGCAACATCGCTGACTTCCGGTTGGCCGGTAATCGTTTTTTCTTTTCTTGAAGTTGTTTTCTTATCGATTTTAATTTTTATTTTTTCAAATAACTTTTATGGCCTGTGAGACCAATATAAGTGCTGTTTTTCAAATATTCACTCGCTAATTGTTACACAATAATGACAGAGTTTGTTATCACTATTTTGTTTACACAAAATATTTACAAATATTTACAATAACAAATATTGTTTATTTCTATTGTTCAATCATATATATATACATATATAGAGTCACTGGACATGTTTCTAGAAGTTCTAGAAGGGATTTGCCAGAAGCATCCCACCAAGGAAGATCAACCCAAAAGAAGGAAGCACATTCATCATCATTCATTCAATAAGTCTTACCAGAAGTGTGCTGACATCACAATTCAGATTACCCTTCAACTGCAATATCGCCAACACTTCTCTTTATGAGTGCAGGCATTGTTCTTCCCACCCATGGTTTTCCAAAATCCCTTCATGAATATTATTTAGCTCACACACTAACAGTCATATATTCTCATGGATACAAAATCATTATGATGGATGGGTGCTGCCATAAAACATATGAAAATATGACGAGCAACAATGTATACAGAAAACATAAAAAATGCCCTCAAGTACTGATAAAAGTGAGACCCACGTTTAAAATAAAGAGTGTCAAATATTTTTTTTTAGCATCAAGAACAGGTAGAACAAGAGATTACAATAATTAACTAAAAAGAGTGGTGCCAAACAGATACAAGAACTAAGTATTTTTTCATAAATTAGGTGACAGACTACTAGAATGGGATTCAAAAGGAGGTAGTGTTACAACCAATGTATACTCACCTAGCTCAGGATGTTCTTGAATCCATTCAATGTTGCTTTGCATTCTTGTGCATAAATGAAGAGGATCAAATTCTACTTCCATCAACTTGTATAGATTCTGGAGCTCTACTGGAACTGCTGTCACCACATTGAAACGGATCAGGTCCCTTTTCATAAGTAAAAGACAGACTTGGGGTTAAAAATAGTATTCTATTAATATTGCATTGTGAATACTATAATACAAGTCTAAAGAATTAAGAAACATCTGTAACTTTGTTATAATTTTATGGTCGCATCAGAAAATGTACACTAAAATATTTGTAAATCCACAAATGAAGATCAGGGTTTCTGTCATTGATTTTTTTTCAAAGCATGGCAAATATCTTTAGGCATATTAAGGCAATAGTTTTCTATTCAGCATGTGCATCATTTAAATTGCACTTCATGTATTTCTGCATCAACAAAATTTCATAAATTTTAATACAGCCTCTCCTCACTTAGCGACATACTCGTTTACCAACGACTTGGACTTACGACGGGCTCTCTGACCAGTATACAAACCTAAATAATGTATTTCGAGTTAATTTTCTCTATTCTGTTTATTACAATATATGTACAGTACACTACTGCATAAACATTTAAATATATACTAAAAATATTATAAATGGTGCAAAGGTTACATTAACCCTTTGGGGGTCCAAGGGGTCTCTCTGAAACTCGTTCACAGGGTCCACGAATTTCAAAAAAAAAAAAAAAGTTTTCTTATGAAATGATAGAGAATCTTTTTCCGATCATAACGCCACAAAAATTATGAAATTTGATCGAAAACTAACAGAATTATGCTTTCGCGAAGTTAGCGGTATCCATGACATTTACGCATTGGCGATTTCGCCCACTTTGAGCCCTATTTTCGGCAAATTCCAATGTTTCAGTCTACTAAAATTATAGCTATTTCGCTAGAACTCCATTTCTTCTATCGATTGAGTACAAGAAACCGCCTATTTACTAATTTCAACTACCCAAAATAGTGGTCAGAAAATGGCAATTTGGCCAATTTCACACAAATTTCAAATGATGCCATTTTCAAAATATGGTCCATAATAAACAAGGCAGACATTCCTGGCACTAAAATAACATCTTCTCTGTTCATTAGTCACGTCTCCAGGCCCCTCTTACATTACTTTTGCTTTCCATTTTGAATTTTTATTCTCACAAAAAATAGAAGATTTACTGTTATGTATACAACTGCATCATTGTAAAAATGATATAAATAATATCAGCGCACTTGTGCAAGAATAATAGACTCTCCAGTTAACGTGTATTGGATGCATGGTGTGATTTGTTTACTCTTGAACATCGGCCAAAATCGAACATTTTCTCTACTTTGCGCTCAGTTTCTAGGTACTTGTCATCTTGAAACCAGTCAAAATTATCTCTATTTCTGTAATATATCATCTATTCTATAAAATGAGACTAAGAAAACGAGAATACAAGCATAAATACCATACGAAAATAGACTGCAAAGTCGCTGTTTTAAACCAAAAACACGGTGAGTTTTTTTTTCCTCATTATGCACTGTGTGGTGCAGGAATTTTCTTATACTGCACACACTGACCACACAGACCCATTCTATCACATCTAGGCCTAACAGCCTGTTTCTGCTTGATTTGAGGGCGCTAGAATTTAGGCGTACTAGTACGTCAATAACCACAGTGCGTAAAACGTACTTGTACGACCATAACCCCGAAAGGGTTAAAACAGTATCAAAGATGGTTGACACAAACCCACTACCATTATAGTATGTTCTTCACTTAGCGACCAACTCATTTACAAACATGGTCTTAGGAACGGAACTCCATCATTAAGTGAGGAGCTGTATTTATTCTCAGTTAGGTTAGGTTTGCTTAAGCATTTCTTTTTTTTTTTTCTTTCCAACACATTGGCCATCTCCCACCGAGGCAGGGTGACACGAAAAAGAAACTTTCACAATCAGTCACACAATCACTGTCTTTGCAGAGGTGCCCAGCTACGACAGATCAGATGTCACTCCAAACAACCAATATCCCAAACATCTCCTTTTAAGTGCAGGCATTGTACTTCCCACCTCCAGGACTCAAGTCCGGCTAACCGATTTCCATGAAACCAAAAACCATTCATCACCATTTACTCCTATGTAACACGCCTACTGTATGTTGAAGCCCCTTGCACACAAAACCTCTTTTACCCTCTCCCTCCATCCTTTTCTAGGATGACCCCTACCCCTCCTCCCCTCTACTATATATTGATACACCCTCCAAGTCATCCTATTTTGCTCCATCTTCCCTAAATAACCAAACCACCTCAACAAACCCTCCTCAGCCCTCTGAATAATACTTTTAGTAACTCGACACCTCCTAATTTCCACACTACGAATTCCATGCACAACATTTACACCACATTGCCCTTTGGCACGACATCTCCACTGCCTCCAGCCTCCTCCTTGCTGCAGCATTTACAACCCATGCTTCACACCCATATAAGGTGTTGGTTCCACTATACTCTCATACATTCCCTTCCTTGCCTCCATGGATAACGTTTTTTTTGTACCCACAGATACTTCAATGCACTACCCACCCTTTTTCCTTAATCAATTCTATGGTTTACCTCGTCCTTCACAAACCCATCCGCTGACAAGTCTACTCCTAAATATCAGTGGGAGATGGCTGATGTGTTAAAAAAAGAAAAAAAAATCGCTTCTTCCGAACTCCCTCCCTCCAATGTTATACATATCCAATTTTTCTTTACCTAACTTGTTTGATACCCTTATCACCTTACTCTTATCTATGTTCATTTTCAACTTTCTTCCTTTACACACCCTCCCAAACTCCATCCTCTAACCTTTGCAACTTCTTTTTAGAATCTCCCAAGAGCACAGTATCATCAGCAGAAAGTAATTACATCAACAATCATTTTATATTTGATTCCCTATAATTTAATCCCTCCCCTCTCCTCAACACCCTAGGATTTACTTCTTTTACAACCACATCTATAAATATGTTGAACCATGGTGACATTACACATCCCCATCCAAGGCCTACTTTTTCTGTAAAGTAATCTCCCTCTCTCCTACACACCCTAATCTGAGCCTCACTATCTTTATAAAAAATCTTTACAGCATTTAGTAACTTACTACCTATTCCATACACTTGCAACATCGGCCACATCGCTCCCCTATCCACCCTATCATATGCCTTTTCTAAATCCATAAATGCAACGAAAACTTCCCTGCCTTTATCTAAATATCGTTCACTTATATGCTTCAATGTAAACACAATCTACACATCCCCTACCCATTCTAAAACCTCCTTTTTCATCTGCTATCCTACTCTGTCTTACCTCTAAAGTTCTTTCAATAATGACCCTACCATACAATTCAGCAGAAAGTAATTACAATAATGACTACCATACTCGGTAACTTATTCCCCTATAATTTTTACGTTCTCTTTTGTCCCCCGTCCCTTTATATTAAAGAACTATACATGCTCTCTGCCAATCCCCAGGTACCTCTCCCTTTCATTCATTTATTGAACAAAAGTACCAACCACTCCAAAACTATATCCCCACCTGCTTTTAACATTTGTCATAATCCCATCAGTTCCAGCTGCTTTACCCCCTTTCATTCTACCCAATGCCTCATGCACCTCCCCCACACTCATATCCAGCTCATAACTCATAAAATATGTTATACCTCCCTGGAATGCATACTATATATTTTTTTTTTATTAACACATCGGCCGATTCTCACCAAGGCAGGGTGGCCCGAAAAAGAAAAACTTTAATCATCATTCACTCCATCACTGTCTTGCCAGAGGGGTGCTTTACACTACAGTTATAAAACTGCAACATTAACACCCCTCCTTCAGAGTGCAGACACTGTACTTCCCATCTCCAGGACTCAAGTCCAGCCTGCCAGTTTCCCTGAATCCCTTCATAAATGTTACTTTGCTTCCACTCCAACAGCATGTCAAGTATTAAAAACCATTTGTCTCCATTCACTCCTATCAAATCACCCTTTTCCCCTCATCAATTCTATGATTCACTTCATCCTTCATAGACCCATCTGCTGACATGTCCACTCCCAAATATCTGAATACATTCTCCTCCTCCATACTCTCTACCTCCAATCTGATATCCAATCTTTCATCACCTAATCTTTTTGTTATCCTCATCACCTTACTCTTTCCTATATTCACTTTCAATTTTCTTCTTTTACACACCCTACCAAATTCATCCACCAACCTCTGCAACTTCTCTGCAGAATCTCCCAAAAGCACAGTGTCATCAGCAAAAAGTAACTGAGTCACTGGACCCCTGTCGCTCAAAAAAAATTTCCAGAGTGCTCTGTTTCTGGCGTCTCTAAGATTTGCCTAAAATGGGACATGATATTGTCATTGAACATGTCGCAGACACGGTCCGTAACACCTTTGTTAGGGTGATGTTCCTCCATAAATGTTTGCACCCTACTCCACATTGCACAAATCTTCTTAATAACTGAAGAAGGCACCTTCTTTCCCCTCTGTTCCTCCTCCTGTGAAGCAATTACCTCAGCTGTGCTCTGTTGCTGTTGCAGAAGAAGCTCTTACAGCTCTTCAGTGGTTAGCTCTTCACTGTGGTCCTCCACCAACTCTTCCATATCCTGGCCACTCACATCCAACCCCATGGAATTCCTCAATGCCACAATAGATTCCACAACTGGCATAGGGTCAACAGGGTCAGCCTCAAACCCTTCAAAATCTTTGTCAAGGACACAATCTGGCCACAATTTTCTCCAAGCAGAGTTCAAAGTCCTGGAAGTCACTTCCTGCCAAGCCTTACCTATGAGCTTCATGCAATGGAGGATACTGAAGTGATCTTTCCAGAACTCTCTTAGGGTCAATTGAGTGTCTGAGGTTACATCAAAGCACCTTTGAAACATTGCTTTGGGATAGAGTTTTTTGAAGTTTGAAATGATCTGCTGATCCATGGGCTAGATGAGAGGAGTGGTATTAGGGGGCAAGAACTTCACTGTGATGAAACTAAACTCCTCCACCATTTGGTCATCCAAGTCTGGAGGATGAGCAGGAGCATTGTCCATTACCAGGAGGCACTTGAGTGGCAATTTATTTTTCAGGGGGTATTTCTTCACACTCGGGCATAACACTTCATTGATCCAATCAAGGAAAATTTCCTTTGTGACCTATGCCATATTGTTAGCCTTCCACATCACACAATTTACTCTTGGTGATACTTTTTCTTGAACACACTGGGATTTTCAGAGTGATGCATGAGTTAAGGCTTCACTTTGAAATCCCCATTAGCGTTAGCACAGAACAAGAGAGTTAGCCTGTCTTTCATAGGCTTGTGTCCTGGCAGTGCCTTTTCCTCCTGCGTGATGTAGGTCCTCTTTGGCATTTTCTTCCAAAAGAGGCCTGTTTCGTCACAACTGAACACTTGTTGGGGGAGGAATCCTTCATCCTCTATGTACACCTTGAATTCATGTACAGTGGACCCCCGGATTACGATGGCGTCGGATTACGCTAAATTCGGTTAGCGATACATTTTTCCGTAAAAATATTGGTTCAGTATACGATGATCCGCTCGGAATAAGCCATTCGTCCTGGACGCGTACGCATGGCCAGGACGGCCCAACACTCCATCCAGAGTCAGTGTGCCATTGTTTACCAGCGAGTGACAGCCACCCACGCATTCATACCATACATTTTGTCATTATTCCATTTTTTTTAGTGCTTGCAACTGCTAAATAAGCCACCATGGGCCCAAAGAAAGCTCCTAGTGCCAGCCCTTTGGTAAAGGGCTGAGAGGGGAGAATGTGTCTTCGTAACTGATTCAGTGATTCTACGATATGTTATGATACTAAAACAGCAGGAGTTGATAAAGGCTATCGTGCCAGCCAGCGATAAAGTCTAGCACTAACAGTGTAGCAAGTAAGTTAAGCCATTAAGGGAGGGGCAAGACTTTTTTTTTTTTTTTTTGCTAAAATTTCAATGGGAATTTGTATGTGAATTAAGCACCATTTGAAACCTAGATACAGTGGTACCTCGACTTACGTTGTTATCACCTTACGTTATATTCGATATCCGTTACTTATAACGTAAGAAATTTGAATGGACATCCGTTGATTGACTTGCTTACGGCATCCTCTCCGACACTTGTTGGAGCCCAGCTGGCACTCAGGAGCGCAGTGGCTATTGTTTATAGCGAGAGCGACCACTCACCCCACCCACGCATTCATACCAGTATATTGTCATTATTCCACTGTTTTTAGTGCTTGCAACTGCTAAAAAGCTACCATGGGTCCAAGGAAAGCTCTAGTGCTAAGCCTGTGGTAAAGATATGTGCAGGGATGAAGCATTTATGCAGGGAGTGTAGCATTTATGCAGGGAGTGTAGCAGGCATGCAGGGAGTGTAGCAGGCATGCAGGGAGTGTAGCAGGCATGCAGGGAGTGTAGCAAAGATGCAGGGAGTGTAGCAGGGATGCAGGGAGTGTAGCAAGGATGCAGGGAGTGTAGTAGGCATGCAGGGAGTGTAGCATTCATGCAGGGAGTGTAGCATTCATGCAGGGAGTGTAGCAGGGATGCAGGGAGTGTAGCAGGGATGCAGGGAGTGTAGCAAGGATGCAGGGAGTGTAGCAAGGATGCAGGGAGTGTAGTAGGCATGCAGGGAGTGTAGCATTCATGCAGGGAGTGTCAAAAAGTTCTAAAAATATTTTATTTAACTACTTTTGGAAGTCTTGGACGGATTAAATTTATTTCCATTATTTCTTATGGGGAAAATTGATTCGTGTTACGTTTGTTTCGTCTTAAGAAATGCCCTCTGACGGATTAAAAACGTAAGTCGAGGTACCACTGTACTGTGTTTTTAGTGACGTTTTTCCTTACAGTTATGTAGAAAAAAAATAGTGCCCTATTTGACAGGGCTTAGGGCAAATCCTCTCCTACAAAATTAGTAAGACATACAATGTTCTAATTGAAATCAGATGCAAGACAAAGAGTTAGGTTTTTGAATTAGAGAGAGTCTGTGAGCTTACTGTCAATAGATTGCATTATAAAAAATGTTGAAATACGTGTTTTTTTTTTTAATTTGGTTGGGAAACAAAAAATCAGTAGCAAACCGTAAAACATATCGCAAGCCCTCCTTGTAATTCAATAGAACCATCATTCCTCAATAACCTACGAAAGAATCATGATGTTCTGATAAATACTCTTTGCATGAGAGGATTTATTATGTTAATAACTTATTCCTGAGATATTGATAATTATGCTTGTGTACAACTCTTAGGCATTTGAACGCCACGTTCCAGAGCAGCGCACCCCACCATGCTTATCAGAGGCTGTAAAGCCACTGAGAGACGTCTGCCCTGCTCACCCACACCACACTCCTCACAGAAGTTGCCATGTAGTGTATTTAAAGTGAAACAATCATAAAAATCGCAATTTAGGGGGTAAAAAAAAAACTGACTAATTGCCAACACGTCCTCTTTCCAAGTGAAAGATCGAAAAAAATACTTTAGTAAAAACATACTTAGAAATATGATAGAAACACGCTGATTACATCAACATGTTGCCAGAATTATGCACTATTTTTCAGTAAGAAATTTTTTTTCCATAATTTTTCGATTTCAATATTTTTTATCACTCAAAACGTATTACTCCCCCCTTAATCTATAGAAAAATTACGACACGAAACTTAACTCCTCCATTGTTGTTTGAGGTATAGGGCAACTGACAACACTGCCGTCAGCTGCTGCTGCCCACCACCACCATTATATGTATAGCTTATGATCAGTGGCCCTTATACACCCAACAACAAACAACACAACATCAGTCCTCACATTTGTAATGATATATTTTATTCATTCTAGAGTATATGTTATGTTTCTATGTTATTAATATTGTTTATTATGTCATATTAGATGAATTGTGACAGATAAATAAGCCGTAGAGTTGATATTAGTGTCATAATGAAGGACTATCTTGTCCTGTCCCCAAACACACCCTTGTAGCCAGCACATTTCCAAACATACGCCAGAAACAACTCTCTGGAACACTTTTGAGCGACAGGGGTCCAGTGACTCAAGCTGGTCCTAGTGCCATTAAGAAAACAAAGAAGGGAAGTAACCCCGGAAAAGAACGTAATACCTGAAGTCTTAATTGAAGGGGATTCCCCTTCCAACACTAGCAACTTCTCCTTCCTCTCCCCTCCTTCCATCTTCCACACATCAACAACTCTTCTTCAATAAAGTTAAGTGTCAAGTTATTACTGTTTTATGTACTTTATATCTCATTCTTTTATGTGTAATTTAATGTAGAAACAATATTTATTTTAATACTTTTGGGTGTCTGAAACGGATTAATTGAATTTCCATTATTTCTTATGGGGAAAATAGATTCGGATTAAGTTATTTTTGGTTTAAGCTGAGCCCTCTGGAAAGGATTAATAGCGTAATCCGGGGGTCCACTGTACAAATTTTTCAGCCGCACATTTGTCAGAACTTGCAGCCTCGCCATGCCTTTCTGCACTGTGTATGCCACTACGCTTCTTAATAGTATCTCAAACTAGCCTTTGCTGGCCTTAAATTCACTAACATCAGCACTCATTCCAGGAATTTACTTTACGAGATCGGCATGCCTTTTCACAAATTATCGACTGCACAACACTATCTCCCGCTAACTGTTTCTCGGCCTTTTTCTTCGCCACGATGGAAGTGATGGTTGAATGGGGTTTGCCGTACATATTGGCAAGGTCGGCCACATGCACTCCACTTTCATATTTTGCAATTTCTTTCTTTAATTCTATAGTGTTTCTCACCTTCTTCACCAAAGGGCTGGCACTAGAAGCTTTCTTTGGGCCCATGGTGGCTTATTTAGTAGTTGCAAGCACAAAAAAGAATGGAATATTACGAAATGTATCTTATGAATGCGTGGGGTGATGGTCACTCACGGAGAAACAATGCCAGACTGCCTCTGAATGGTGTGTGGGGCGCCTTTGTGTGTGCGCGGACGGTGGAGGAAACTCTCGGACGCGTTCCGTACAACCAACAAATCGCGAGGCTATATTTTGACGAAAAAACTTGCCGAAAGGCGAAATTCACGAAGCGCGAGGCTCATGAAACTCAAGGTTTCACTGTACGTATTACAAAATGTAAAAGGAGAAACTTTTGTTTTTCCTTTTGGGTCACCCTGCCTCGGTGGGATACGGCCAGTGTGTTGAAAGAAAGGTAGCTTACATCTGGTAGAGCAGGTACATATACTGAAAAATCTTGAGCATACACATTCTCCTGAACAGTAAAAGTTTCAATGTAATAATGGTATGCAATACTGACAAGTAGATAAGACATGTGCAACAATTAGAAATCTTAATTCCCAAGTGTTTTGCCTACATAGTAGGCAAAACAGATGTGACTAATATGGAGATAGCAGCAGTGGAGAAGTAAAGACGGTGAGATCAAACTATCACATCATTATTAACTCTCCACTGCTTTTGCTGTCTCCATATTAGTCACCTCTGTATTAAACAGAAGCCTACTATGTAGGCGAAACATTTCGGAATAAAGATGCCTAATAGTTGCACGTCAGGCATCTTATCCAATAAAAAAAAAAGATGGAAGATGGGCTGATTAAAGACTAAGTTGGACAAGATGTCATTTTTATTTCATGACATGATGTTTTCAATAAAATGACATTGTGCCATCTCCCAACAAAGTAGGGTGACCATCAGTCAGTTGCTGTCTTGCCAAAAATGTGCTGACATCACAACCAGTTTACTCCCTAACATACCCACTCATCCTTCCCTTCTCCAGGACTCAAGTGAGATTAACCAGTTTTCCTGAATACCTTCATGCATGTTATCTTGCTCCCACTCCAAACAGCAAGCCGAGCCATAAAAACTACGTACTTGCCTCTGCTTCTTCATCTGTTGGATGTTCAAGTCCCTTGAACTCTAAATTTAATTTATTCCTTCCCTCCAACCTTTCCTAGAATGACCCCTAATCCCCCTCCCTTCCTTCCATCCCAGACTAATATACTACATCATTATAATCATCCTATTTTGCTCCATCCACTAAATACCTAACCATCTTAAAAACTCCTCAGCCATCTGAATTATAAATTGGTAACCCAACACTGTCTTCTAATTTCCACACTCCAAATTCTCTGCATAATGTTCACGTATCACAATGCCCTCAAACATGCCATCTCCATGCATATTTCAAATCCCAAAAAGTAAAAATTCTGATCTTACCTGATGAGGGAGACGCGTGTAGGTGGTTTAGGAAGGGAGAGAAGGGTTGCCAACTTATCAATTTTCTCAAGAGCTGACTTTTCTGTCTCGATGAATCTATCAAACTCTGGATGAGCCGAAGGCAATGGTATAGCTAGTGTTGCAATCAACACTATTGATGCACGCTTCCCAACTTCCTCAGCTGAAGTGAATAGATACATGAATGACTACAAAAATAACCATTTCTTGTACAATTCAAATGTGCTGAACACATTAGTTACACCTTTATCTCAATGACTTTGGAAATACAGAGATCCCTCGGTTTTCGTGCATCTCCAAACTCGAACATTTATGCAAGTGTATTTTCGTAAGTGTTGTTTCAAGTGTATTTTTGGGGGTCTGAAATAGACTAACCTACGTGACATTATTTCTTAAGGAAGTAAATTTGTTCAGTAATGGCATTTGAGCAGCATTCTGGAACGAATTTTCGGCGAAAACCGAGGGACCACTGTAATTGGAATTTTCGGTACAGCATAATCTAGATATAACAGACCCCAATTTAAGATTTAATGACAAATTCTGTGGCCTAACAATGTCAAAAAAGAAAGGACACAGTCAGTTAAATCCAGAACTGTACATTACAGTTAGTCCAATTTGTAAATTTATTTTGGATTTATTGAACTTTTTTCATTAAATCAAGAATTTTGGATTTACTGAACTTTCTCCATTAATCCCCACAGGGTCCAAGAAATTAAAAAAAGAAAAAAAGAAAGAGAAAAAAAAATCTTGTGAAATGGTAGAGAATCTTTTACTGAAGGTAAGAAAACAAGAAGTACAAAACTTCATCAAAAATTTACAAAATTACGCTCTCGCAAATTTTGCTGTGTCAAGTGATATTTACGCATCGCAATTTTGCCCACTTTGAGACCTATTTTCGGTCAATTAAATTAGACCAAATTCTTACCTATTTTGTGAAATTGCCCAATCAACTATTTCAACTACCCAATAAAGTAATCAATTCGGAAATTGGTAATTTGGCCAATTTCACACAAAATTCAAAATATTCCAATTTCAAAATAGGGTCCAGAATAAACAATGCAAGCATGCCTGGCACTAAAATAACATTTTCTCTGTTTATTAGTTACATTTCCAGGTGCTACAGATGCAATGAATTCAATTTTGATTCTTTAGTCAAAATTTACTGTTATGCAATACAGTGGTCCCTCGGTTTTCGTGCATCTCCAAACTCGAACATTTATGTAAGTGTATTTTCGTAAGTGCTGTTGCAAGTGTATTTTTGGGGGTCTGAAATAGACTAACCTACGTGACATTATTTCATAAGGAAGTAAATTCATTCGGTAATGGCACTTGAGCAGCATTCTGGAACGAATTTTCAGCGAAAACCGAGGGACCACTGTATTGTAATTAGTTTTTTTTTTTTTCAACAAGTCGGCCGTCTCCCAACGAGGCAGGGTGACCCAAAAAGAAAGAAAATCCCCAAAAAGAAAATACTTTCATCATCATTCAACACTTTCACCACACTCCTACATAATCACTGTCTTTGCAGAGGCGCTCAGATACGACAGCTGAGAATAGTCCCTCCCAGCTGTCACTATCCCAGACCCCTCCTTAAAGTGCAGGCATTGTACTTCCCATTTCCAGGACTCAAGTCCAACTAAATCAATTAACTGGTTTCCCTGAATCCCTTCACAAAATGTTACCCTGCTCACACTCCAACAGATCGTCATGTCCCAAAAACCATTCGTCTCCATTCACTCCTATCTAACACGCTTGCTGGAAGTCCAAGCCCCTCGCCCACAAAACCTCCTTTACCCTCTCCCTCCAACCTTTTCTAGGACGACCCCTACCCCGCCTTCCTTCCCCTACAGATTTATATGCTCTCCAAGTCATTCTACTTTGATCCATTCTCTCTAAATGACCAAACCACCTCAACAACCCCTCTTCAGCCCACTGACAAATACTTTTAGTAACTCCACACCTCCTAATTTCCACATTCCGAATTTTCTGCATAATATTTACATCACACATTGCCCTTAGACAGGACATCTCCACTGCCTCCAGCCTCCTCGCTGCAGCATTTGCAACCCATGCTTCACACCCATATAAGTGTTGGTAACACTATACTTTCATACATTCCCTTCCTTGCCTCCATGGATAAGGTTTTTTGTCTCCACAGATACCACAACACAACACTCACCTTTTTTCCTTCATCAATTCTATGGTTAACCTCATCCTTCATAAACCCATCCGCTGACACGTCAACTCCCAAATATCTGAAAACATTTACTTCTTCCATAATCCCTCTCTCCAATGTGATATCCAATTTTTCTTTATTTAAATCGTTTGATACCCTCATCACCTTACTCTAATCTTTGTTCACTTTCAACTTTCTACCTTTACACACCCTCCCAAACTCGTCCACTAACCTTTGCAACTTTTCTTTAGAATCTCCCATAAGCACAGTATCATCTGCAAAAACTAACTGTGTCAACTCCCATTTTGCATTTAATTCCCCATAATTTAATCCCACCCCTCTCCCCAACACCCTAGCATTTACTTCTCTTACAACCCCATCTATAAATATATTAAACAAACAAACATGGTGACATTACACATACCTGTCTAAGACCTACTTTTACCGGGAAGTAATCTCCCTCTCTCCTACACACCCTAACCTGAGCCTCACTATCCTCATAAAAACTCTACAGCCTTCAGTAACTTATTACCTATTCCATACACTTGCAACATTTGCCACATTGCTCCCCTATTCACTCTCATATGCCTTTTCTAAATCCATAAATGCAATGAAAACTTCTCTAACTTTATCTAAATACTGTTCACATATATGCTTCACTGTAAACACTTGGATCTACACATCCCCTACCCACTCTAAAGCCTCCTTGCTCATCTGCAATCCTACTCTCTGTCTTACCTCTAATTCTTTCAATAATAACCCTGCCATACACTTTACCTGGTATACTCAGTAAACATATTCCCCTATAATTTTTACACTCTTTTATCCCCCTTCCCTTTATACAGGTATCCCTCAACATTCGCGAGGGTTAGGGGATCAAGAGCCTCGTGGATGTTGAAAAATCGCGAATGTTTGGTGCCCCAATATATTGTAGGGAAATATAATACAATACTGCTTCCTTAACCTATTGAACCATGAACAATCATAAAACACATATAAACATCGTAAAATAATGTACTATATACATGTTATTTTGACATGAGCTGGCTGTGGAGGGAGGCCTGTAATAGTATAATTATACAATAAGTATTTTATAGTGTTGTGAAGTGTCATGGGGAATCAAGAGTTACTGACACACTGCTTCTTCTCCCTCTGCTATAACTCCGCCCACTTTGTAATGATGCCAAATGTTGAATTAAATATGTATACATTAGAACAAAAAATGAAACTCCAACTTCATAACTTTATTTTAATTTGCATAACTCATATATTACAGAAAACAATAAAAAAGTAAAATACACATACAACGAGTTAAGCTTACAGAAAAATACATTAAATTCACCATCTAACATTGTTACGAAGTGGGAGGAGCTATTGGAGGGAGGGAGAGGCGCAGTAACATTCAGTGTCTGGTGAGTCGTCATGGGTGTTGGATGTTAGCCTTAGTGCTAATAAAATGTTGTGTAATTACATTAATATTAGTAATAAAGGTTATCTATCTATTACATTTATTCCAAATTGATATCAGAAACATGATAAATACCCTAGAACTGTAATAAAGATGCTGAAATGAATAATATATGCCATATTATATGAGGGGTAAGAGAGCACGCACAGACCGCCACCATATGAGATGTTTACATCAGGGTAAACATGCCTAAATCACTCTTGTAAGAAATGCAAAAATAGCATTTATTGTTTTTAGAATAATAATAATTTATAATAATTGATCTGGAGCACTTTAAATGTTATCAGTATTTGGTAGCTGACATTTAGAGCACACCGCAACAATTATTATTATTATTATTATTATTATTATATTTCCCTACAATATATTGTAAGAAAATAATAATAATAATAATAATAATAATAACTATTATTATTTATCTACAATATATTGTGGGGAAATAATAATAATAAATAATAATAATAATAATTGCTGTGGAGTGCTCTAAATGTCAGCTACCAAATACTGATGACATTTAAAGTGTTCCAGATCAATTATTATAAATTATTATTATTCTAAAAATAATAAATGCTATTTTTGCATTTGTTCTATAACAAGAGTGATTTAGGCATGTTACCTGATGTAAATATCTTTATGGCGGTGTGCCTGCTCTCTTACCCCTCATATAATATGGCATATCAGTGTACCGGTTTCGATGGTCCCCAAACTCACCCTTTATGTAAGTTTATTTTGTAAATGCTTTTGTAAGTGTAATTTTGGGGTCTAAAAGGACTAGTCTATTTTACAACATTTCTTAAGGAGATAAATTCGTTTGGTAATGGCACTTGAACAGCATTCTGGAATGAAAAAATATCGTAAACCGGGGTACCACTGTATTATTCATTTCAGCATCTTTATTACAGTTCTAGGGTATTTATAATGTTTCTGATATCAATTTGGAATAAATGTAATAGATAGATAACCTTTATTTAGTACATTCATTACCTACTGCTTCCTTAACCTATTGAACCATGAACAATCATAAAACGCATGAAAACATAGTAAAATATTGTACTATATAGTACTACATACATGTTATACTGTAGTTTAATAACAAATAATGAACAAACAAAACACTCAGTGAGTGAGTGGTGGGTGGGCTGGCTTCCGGGTCGGAGGAAAGGTAGTAGGGACGCTCGTGTGGCGGGAAACTTAAATATGATTTGGTGGGTGGGAATTTGGCGGCCGGGAATTCGCGAATGTGTGAAGCCTGCGAAAGTAGAAAACGCGAAAGTTGAGGGATACCTGTATAAAGGAACTATACATGCTCTCTGCCAATCCCTAGGTACCTTCCCCTCTTTCATACATTTATTAAACAAAAATACCAACCACTCCAGCACTATATCCCCCTGCTTTTAACATTTCTGTCATGATCCCGTCAGTTCCAGCTTCTTTACCCCCTTTCATTCTACGTAATGCCTCACGCACCTCCCCCACACTCACATCCTGCTCTTCTTCACTCGTAAACGATGTTGTACCTCCCTGGCCAGTACATGAAATTACCGCCTCCCTTTTTTCATCAACATTTATAAGTTCCTCAAAATATTCTCGCCATCTACCCAATACCTCCAGCTCCCCATCTACTAACTCCCCTACTCTGTTTTTAACTGACAAATCCATTCATTCCCTAGGTTTTCTTACCTTGTTTATCTCACTCCAAAAATTTTTCTTGTTTTCAGCAAAATTTCTTGACAGAGCCTCTCCCATTCTTTCATCCGCTCTTCTTTTGCACTCTCTTCACCTTTCTTTTACTCTCCATATACTCTGCTCTTCTATTACACTTCTATTTTGTAAAAACCTCTCATAAGATACCTTTTTCTCTTTTATCACACCCTTTACTTCTTCATTCCACCACTCACTCCTCTTTCCTCCTGCACCCACCCTCCTATAGCCACAAACTTCTGCCCCACATTCTAATACTGCATTTTTAAAACTATCCCAACTCTCTTCAACCCTCCCCCCACTACTCATACTTGCACTAGCCCACCTTTCTGCCAATAGTTGCTTATATCTCACCCTAACTTCCTCCTCCCTTAGTTTATACACTTTTACCTCTTTCTTACTTGCTGTTGCCATTTTCTTTTTGTCCCATCTACCTTTTACTCTAACTGTAGCTACAACCAAATAATGATCCGATATATCCGTTGCCCCTCTATAAACATGTACATCCTGAAACCTACCCATCAACCTTTTATCCACCAATACATAGTCCAACAAACTACTTTCCTTACGTGCTATATCATACCTTGTATATTTATTTATCCTCTTTTTCATAAAATATGTATTACTTATTACCAAACCTCTTTCTACACAGTTCAATTAATGGTTCCCCATTTACATTTACCCCTGGCACCCCAAATTTACCTACTACTCCATCCACAACATTTTTACCCACTTTAGCATTAAGATCCCCAACCACAATTACTATCTCACTTGGTTCAAAACTCCCCACACACTCACTCAACATTTCCCAAAATCTCTCTCTCCTCTACACTTCTCTCTTCTCCAGGTGCATAAACACTTACTATAACCCACTTTTCACATCCAACCTTTATTTTACTCAACATAATCCTTGAATTTATACATTTATATTCCCTCTTTACCTACCATAACTGATTATTCAACATTATTGCCACTCCTTCTTTAGCTCTATTTGAAACCCCTGACCTAATCCCATTGATTTCTCCCCACTGAGTTGTCAACCCCCTTCAGCTTTGTCTCACTTAAAGACAGGACATCCAGCTTCTTTTCATTCATAACATCTACAATCATCTCTTTCTTATCATTCGCACAACATCCACGCACATTCAAACATCCCACTTTGACGGTTTTCTTCTTTTTCTTTTTAGTAAGCTATACAGGAAAAGGGATTACTAGCCCATTGTTCCCGGCATTTTAGTTGACTTTTACAACACGCATGGCTTACGGAGGAAAGATTCTTATTCCATTTCCCCATGGATATGAAAGGAAAAGCAATAAGAACAAGAACTATTAAGATAAAATCAAAGAAAACTCAGATGAGTGTGTATACATAAACGTGTACAGTTTGCGTAGCGTGACCTAAGTGTAAGTAGAAGTAGCAAGACGTACCTGAAATCTTGCATGTTTATGAGACAGAAAAAAGACACCAGCAATCCTACCATCATGTAAAACAAATACAGGCTTTCGTTTTACACTCCCTTGGCAGGACAGTAGTACCTCCCTGGGTGGTTGCTGACTACCAACCTACTACCACATTAAAACCACCAGCTGACGTGTATTGGAAGCGTTATGTGACTTGTTTACTCTTGAACATCGGCAAAAATCAAACATTTCCGCTATATTGAGCTCAATTTCAAGCTATTTTCAGTACTAAAACCAATCAAAATCATCTCTATTTCTGTAATATATTTTCCTTTCCATGAAATGAGACCAAGAAACTGCAAATACAATCGTAAAACCATACAGAAATACACTGCAAAGTCGCTGTTTTAAACCAAAAACGCAATCGCATAATTTTTCTAATTATGCACTGCATGATGCAGGATTTGTTTTATATGGTGCACACTTATCATATAGATGCACTTTCTCATATCTAGGCCCAAATTTACAGTTCACAGCTTCAAAGCCGTAGAACTACGGGACGGACCTATAAAGGGTTAAGTCTAGAATTATGTTATAATTATGGAAAAAAGGATATGCATAATCAAATTCTCTAAAGCAAAAAATTGGGAAATTTCCTACTAAAATAAAAAGCTTTTGTATTTTTCCAAATTTGTTTTACTTGACAACTTAAAAATACAGTGGACCCCCAAGTTTCGACCACCTCCCAACTCGAACAATTATGTAAGTGTATTATTGTAAATGCTTTTGTAAGTGTATTTTTGGGGGTCTGAAACAGACTAACCTACTTTACATTATTCCTTATGGGAACAAATTTGTTCAGTAATGGCACTTGAACAGCCTTCTGAAACGAATTATGGCCGAAACTCGGGGGTCCACTGTATATATCTTAAAAAAGCATACAAACAATGCTGAAAAAATTGAAAAATTACATCGAGATTTTTCAAGCACGTACTGTATTAAACAGATCTATTCTTGATGACTCAATCATTACCTAGAAATACCATTTCTTCCTCTCAAAACTGATTCAATATCCTCACCTGTAATATTCTTTTTCTGGTCTCTCAACAACTGGAAAAGTTTGAAAAGGGCAGCAGCATGGAACAGCATATTACCAGCTTTCCAAAATACAAGAGAGAGCTTCTGATAATAAGAAGCCATCACATGTGGTTTTGGCATCTTCTTTGACTTTGTCATGAGGTCAGAAATATCTTCAATGGCCTTGTAAGCTTCCTGCCATAACTCCATTTTGATAGCATAAGTCAACTGCTCCAAGCGTGTCTCAAGGTTCATCTGTAAAAGAAAAGAAATTAATAAATCAAATTAAAACTAAACATAGAAATTGAGTCTCATTAATTACATATAAAAAGCACATATCCATTCTGTCTAAACAAAGATAATTTGCAACTCTTTAAATATGAAACGGACACACCTATTTCATATTTCAAGAGCTACAAGCAATCTTGTTTACAGTTGTCCCTTGTTATTTCTTTAATTCGATCTTTTGAACTCTTCTAACCATTTTCATTTTTTGATACAGTACAGTAGTCACATTCCCTTTGCAGTAACTGTTTACCTACAAATTTTTCTTCTTGTTAATTGATCTACAATTAGGATATACAGTACAGCAATTGCAAATACTGTTATGTATTCTTATAGCTGCCTTCTAAGGAAGTGAGCCTGATAACACAGTGTAGGATAAAAGGTGTAAAATATATTGTGGATAATTTATCTCATATTAAGCACCATTTATTATCACACAGCCTTTCCTCACTTAACAGTGGAGTTATGTTCCTAAGACCACGTCGGTAAACGAATTCGTCGCTAAGTGACGAGCATACTATAATGGTAGTAGGTTTGTGTCAACCATCTTTGATATTGTTTTAATGTCACCTAAGCACCATTTAAAACATTTCTAGTATATTTTTAAATGTTTATACACTAGTGTACTTTTTTTTTATTAACACATCGGCCATTTCCCACCAAGGCAGGGTGGCCCGAAAAAGAAAAACTTTCACCATCATTCACTCCATCACTGTCTTGCCAGAGGCTCGCTTAAAATACAATTATAAAATCGCAACATTAACACCCCTCCTTCAGGGTGCAGGCACTGTATTTCCCATCTCCAGGACTCAAGCAAAGCCTGCTGGTTTCCCTGAATCCCTTCATATTACCCTGCTCACACTCCAACAGCACATCAAGTCCTAAAAACCATTTGTCTCCATTCACTCCTATCTAACATGCTCACGCATGCTTGCAGGAAGTCCCAGCCCCTTGCACACAAAACCTCCTTTACCCCCTCCCTCCAACCTTTCCTAGGCCGACCTCTACCCTACCTTCCCTCCACTACAATTTATACACTCTCGAAGTCATTCTATTTTGTTCCATCATCTCTACATGTCCAAACCACCTCAACAATCCCTCCTCAGCCCTCTGGATAATAGTTTGGTAATCCCGCACCTCCTCCTAATTTTCAAACTATGAATTCTCTACATTATATTTACATCACACATTGCCCTCAGACACATCTCCACTGCCTTCAGCCTTCTCCTTGTTGCAACATTCACCACCCATGCTTCACACCCATATAAGAGTGTTGGTATAACTATACTCTCATACATTCCCCTCTTTGCTTCCATGGACAAAGTTCTTTGTCTCCACAGACTCCTCAGTGCACCACTCGCCTTTTTCCAATCGTCAATTCTATGATTCACCTCATCTTTCATAGACCCATCTGTTGACACGTCCACTCCTAAATATATGAATACATTCAATAAAATGTATTCAATATATGAATACATTTCTCCATGGGGAAGTGGAACAGAATTCTTCCTCTGTAAGCCATGCGTGTCGTAAGAGGCGACTAAAATGCTGGGAGCAAGGGGCTATTAACCCCTTCTCCTGTATATATTACTAAATGTAAAATGGGAAACTTTCGTTTTTCATTTTGGGCCACCCCACTTCGGTGGGAAACGGCTGACGTGTTAAAAAAAAAAAAAAAAAAAAATTCACCTCCTCCATACTCTCTCTATCCAATCTTTCATTACCTAATTTTTTTTTTATCCTCATCACCTTACTCTTTCCTACATTCACTTTTAATTTTCTTTTACATACCCTACCAAACTCATCCACCAACCATTGCAATTTCTCTTCAGAATCTCCCAAAAGCACAGTCATCAGCAAAGAGCAACTGTGACAACTCCCACTTTGTGTTAGATTCTTTATCTTTTAACCCCACACCTCTTGCCAACACCCAAGCATTCACTTCTCTTACAACCCCATCTATGAATATATTGAACAACCATGGTGACATCACACATCCTTGTCTAAGGCCTACTTTTACTGGGAAATAATCTCCCTCTCTCCTACATACTCTAACCTGAGCCACACTATCCTCGTAAAAACTCTTCACTGCTTTCAATAACCTATGTTCTATCCCATATATTTGCAAGATCTGCCACATTGTCCCACTATTCACCCTGTTATATGCCTTTTCCAAATCCATAAATGCCACAAACACCTCTTTACCTTTATCTAAATACTGTTCACCTCGTACAGTGGTACCTTGAGTTACGATGGTCCCCAAAATCGCCCTTTTATGTAAGTTTATTTTTTTAAATGCTTTTGTAAGTATATTTTTGGGGGTGTAAAAGGACTAGTCTATTTTACATTATTCCTTATGGGGATAAATTCGTTTGGTAATGGCACTTGAACAGCATTCTCGAACGAAAAAATATCGTAACTCGAGGTACCACTGTATATGTTTTACTGTAAACAATTGGTCTACACACCCCCTACCCTTCCTAAAGCCTCCTTGTTCATCTGTTATCCTACTCTCCGTCTTACTCTTAATATTGTACAGTGGAACCTCGAGTTACGAGTGTCCCAACATATGAGTTTTTCTAGAAACAAGCCGTTGCTCAGTTGATTTTTGCTCTGAGTTACGAGCCAGCTTCCCCCTCAACTCACAACCCACACACCTCACTTGTTTATCTATGATTTCATGCTTTAATTCCATGAACATCCTTTTTTTCTTCTCAGCACTGTCCTTCACACTTACTTTCTTAGGACCTATGGTTAGAAAAAAAAAATTTGGCAAAATAACTACACAAAATGCAAGCAAACATGAGAGAAATGCTCCCACAGCAAGGTAAACAGTGCACTGAGTTGGCAGCGTTCTGAAGCTCTCATTATTATTATTAATTTAGGGAACTGGAGCACAGATCCAATTCCCTAGATCAAGAGCCCCTCACTAGTGTCAAGGTTACTTGATGCTAGTGAGGGGCTCTTGATCTAGGGAATTGGATCTGTGCTCCAGTTCCCTAAATTAATAATGAATTATAATAATAATGAATTATAATAATAATAATGAATTATAATAATAATAATGAATAATAATAATGAATAATAATAATGAATTATAATAATAATGAATTATAAAAATAATAATGAATTATAAAAATAATAATGAATTATAAAAATAATAATAATGAATAATAATAATAATGAATAATAATAATAATGAGAGAGTTTCAGAACATCGCCACTTGGTGGCACAGCGAACGCCACATCAGCTGAGTTGTGCATGTGTTTATGTCGGCCGTGGAAGCATTTCTCGTGTTATTGCCAAATTTCATTTTTCCAACCATAGGTCCTAAGAAAGTAAGTGCAAAGGACAGTGATGAGAAGAAAAAGATGTCCATAGAATTACAGCATGAAATCATAGATAAACAAGCGAGGTGTGTGGGTGGCAGTACAGCTAGTAGCTAGTAGCCTATCTTCCACTCTCCACCTCCACCAGCATACGTACACTTTATAAAACCAATATTTCTTTACATTCTCTGTTTTTATACAATATTTCTTATTTATGAAACTAGTGCAGTTAGCCTCACAAACACTCCGTTTTCTCTTATAATAAGAGCATGGGAAGATAGTCAGAGATGGAGAGGGAATGGACACCAGCGCCACCACTCGCCATATTATAGCCTATTTTATTAATTCTAGAGTATATATCATGTTTCGATGTTATTTATATTGTTTATTATGTCATAGTATTAAATCAATTGTGATAAATAAGCTGTAAAGTTGACATTAGCGTCATATTGAAGTATTTTTGTCCTGCCTCCCGAGAGCAGAAATTCCGCTGGAACGGATTAATGGCATTTCAATTAATTTAAATGAGGAAAATTTATTTGACATACGAACAAACTGAGTTACGAGCTGGGTCATGGAACGGATTAACCCTTTTGGGGTTTTGGTCGTACTAGTACGCCTAAATTCTAGCGCAATCAAATCAAGCAGAAACAGGCTGTTAGGCCTAGATGTGATAGAATGGGTCTGTGCGGTCAGTGTGCGCAGTATAAAAAAATTCCTGCACCACACTGTGCAAAATGAGGAAAAAAAACTCTGACTGTGTTTTTGGTTTAAAACAGCGACTTTGCAGTCTATTTTCGTATGGTATTTATGCTTGTATTCTCGTTTTCTTAGTCTCATTTTATAGAATAGATGATATATTACAGAAATAGAGATAATTTTGACTGGTTTCACGATGACAAGTACCTTGAAACTGAGCGCAAAGTAGCGAAAATGTTCAATTTTAGCCGATGTTCAAGAGTAAACAAATCACACCATGCGTCCAATACACATCAACTGGAGTCTCTAATATTCTTGCACAAATGCGCTGATATTATTTATACCATTTTTACATTGATGCAGTTGTATACATAACAGTAAATCTTCTATTTTTTGTGAGAATAAAAATTAAAAATGGAAAGCAAAAGTAATGTAAGAGGGGCCTGGAGATGTGACTAATGAACAGAGAAGATGTTATTTTAGTGCCAGGAATGTCTGCCTTGTTTATTATAGACCCTATTTTGAAACTGGCATCGTTTGAAATGTGTGTGAAATTGGCCAAATTGCCATTTTCTGACCACTATTTTGGGTAGTTGAAATTGGTAAATAGGCGGTTTCTTGTACTCAATCGATAGAAGAAATGGAATTCTAGCGAAATGGCTATAATCTTAGTAGGCTGAAACATTGGAATTTGCCGAAAATAGGGCTCAAAGTGGGCAAAATCGCCGATGCGTAAATGTCATGGATACCACTAACTTCGCGAAAGCATAATTCTCTATCATTTCATAAGAAAAAATATAATTTTTTTTTTAAAATTCGTGGACCCTGAGAACGAGTTTCAGATAGACCCCTTGGACCCCCAAAGGGTTAAACTCTCAAGTCGAAGTTCCACTGTATATTGTAATAAACAGAATAGAGGAAATCAGCTCTAATATACATTATTTAGGTATGCATACTGGTTAGAGAGCAAGTCGGAAGTCCGAGGTGTCGGTAAACGAGTACGTCCCTAAGTGAGGAGAGGTTGTATTCAGAAAATTTAATCATATTTAAACTCCATCTTGTATTAAAACACACATTTATTGTGATTTCTTCTGTATACTGTAGTATATATCCATAAAAAATACTTATCATTAAAACTATTTAAATCAGGTGGCTAGTGTTATTACCTGCTGAGTTTCGGGGTTATTAAGGTTGACTGCAGTCGCTGACCCCTGCTGCTTCTGGATGTGGGACAAGTGTGTACGCAAGTTATCACAAAGCTTACGAAACTCAGTTTTACGGGTGTACTTCTCACAGAACTTGAAGGCCTGGGAAATAAGTTTAAAGAGATATGAATATTTGAAGGTTCCAGTTGTAAAACAGTAAACATAAATGTGCAAGTGACTTTACAAAACAATGAGATGTTGCTTCTTGTGGGTATGTACGTATGTATATGGTATGAGAAGGCAGTGTGTTATGATAGTGACAGTTAGGGGTTCTGCAAGTCAAAGTTTGAGTGCCTTGGCTATTTAAGTGCCAGACAATATGCCAAGCATAGGAGATTTAGGCGGGACATACAGGAGACACTAAAATTAAACCAGTGAAACATGAAATGTGACAAGATGTGGGTATATGAAGCGGATGGTCAATGGTTTGTGAGCAGCAATAGATATGTTAGCTGCAAATTAAAGTGAATAACAGAACATCGTTGTGGCGAGCAGCAATGTAAAACGATTCTCTGCTCAGACTGTTAAGATCAAGAGACTTAATGCTACAGTGAAGCAGTGTTGTTGAATATTCAGTGCTGCTCTGGCAGTACACTCAAGTGAACATTAAGTATTTAAGTCAATGAACCATGAACTGTTCGAATTTTATTAACAAATTTTTGAGCGTTCTTTTGAAAATAAACTTAGAACCTAATATCTTCCATCAAGCCTCAAGCACCCCTTTATTCAACAATGGCACCAAGTATGGCAGGTTAGGTTCCAGGCTACTGCAAGAAAGCAGAACGCCATTTTTTCCACTTATAAATGCATATAAATGCCAGACAAGTTTACAATAACATATATTAAGCTAACAGTAGAACTAGGCATTAAAAAACTATAAAAAGTCAAATACACACACAGTACATTCATTACTTACCTTAAAACATTTGTAGTCTTAATGTAGGGTGAGAGGCGAGTAGTACTTATTTGTAAGAAGTCAGGTGTTGGTAGCCCTGGCTCCCAGTCCCAAACTTAATATACGATATTTAAAGCAGCCCAGAGATAAAATACACATACAGTACACTCATTATTTACCTTAAAATATGTGTAGTCTTAATGTAGGATGAAAGGCGAGTATTATTTATTAGTAAGAAGTCAGGTGTAGGTAGCCGGTAGATGTAGTCCGCCTGGCTACATAGCTATATGATATTTAATGCGGCCTAAAGCCATATTATTACCATCAACATAGTACGTACCTTGTTCACCGAGTTTAATCGTTTCTAACAACTACTTTTAGATGCCATCATAAACGAAGGGAGAAGTAATGAGAATAATTCATGCCGAGAATTGTAAACAAAGCAGAATGTGTTAAGGGGAGTGACTGGGCAAAACACAGATTCAAACATGTTTTCTCCGGTGATGGACCAGGGAAAATGTAATTTTTTCCCTCCGCCCAGCTGCAACACCTATTTATATGAAATTTATTGTACTGTGGGTGTATGTATCATATTTATGTGCTATGTAATGTGTTTCTTATATAATTTTGAAGAAAATATCATATATGGATTAATGAAAATGTCTATATTAATGTAAAATGAGACATTTATTGTGCCCAAGAGTGATTATTATTACGTACTATTAGTATTATTACTATGGCGTTAAGACTAGAGGGACACACTCAGTGATTTTAATGTGTACCTGCATGCCAGCACAGTGTGTAAGTACAATGGACCCCTGGTGTTCGTACTGCTCCAAACTCGAACAATAATGTAAGTGTATTTTTGCAAGTGCTTTTGTAAGTGTATTTTGGGGGGTCTAAAAGGACTAAGCTAATTTACATTATTCCTTATGGGAACAAATTCGTTTGGTAACGGCACTTGAACAGCATTCTGGAATGAAATAATTACGAACACCGGGAGTCCATGGTATATTTAGGTACAGGTACACATAAGTATATAATTATCAGAGTAAAATAAAATATCCTAGGTAGTAGGTTGGTAGACAGCAACCGCCCAGGGAGGTACTACCGTCCTGCCAAGTGAGTGTAAAACGAAAGCCTGTAATTGTTTTACATGATGGTAGGATTGCTGGTGTCTTTTTCCGTCTCATAAACATGCAAGATTTCAGGCATGTCTTGTTACTTCTACTTACACTTAGGTCACACTACACATTCATGTACAAGCATATACAGTGGACCCTCGGTCAAAGGCCGTTCCGGTTAAAGGCCAACTCGGTTAGAGGCCATTTTTTCGGCTCCCAGTTAGAGGTCGTTTTTTCGGTTAGAGGCTGTATGGGACGCGTCCATCCGCTGGCTGGGGCTGCTTATGCTTCAGTTTGCCTGTCTCTCTCGGTGCATGAGGAAGCTTCTGCTCATTCATCCAAACATTTTGCTATAATCCATTGTTTTTGGTGGTTATTTATCAAGTGCAACTGCAAAATAAGTCACCATGGTCCCAAGGAAAGTTCTTAGTAAAGTTCCTTTGTTAAAGAAAATGAGAAACACGATAGAATTCAAGGCAGGCAGGCATAGAAGCAAGGAAAGTAGCAGGCATGCAGGGAGTGCAGCAGGCATGCAGGGAGTGCAGCAGGCATGCAGGGAGTGTAGCAGGCATGCAGGGAGTGTAGCAGGCATGCAGGGAGTGTAGCAGGCATGCAGGGAGTGTAGTTGGTTGAGTGACTCAAGCTGATCCTAGTGGCATTAAAAGACCAGAGAAAGCTTTGCTACCTGAAGGGACGCCTATCAGAAATGACAAGTTTTTTATTTGTTTACCGATTGTGCTCATTTTTGGTGTACTATTAGAAGCTTATATAGAAGGAGCTGTGACGAAGTTTCAATAAAATCGACCAAAAAGCAAATGAACCACGCAAGATTTACTGAAAATTCCTAAAAATTCCACTTAGGAGAGATCTAGGCCGAAGTGGTAGTTGGGAAAGTTGTTTTGACACTTCCTGCTGATAGAACACTTTTAAGTCCATCGTGCAGCGTGTACCAATTCTGTAATAAAGCTTATGTTCATTCTAAAAAAATACAGTTTGTAGGTTGCTTGACATTTAGCAAAATATCGGACTTTTATCCCCACACAAATCTGAAAATATTTGGGATACTTCAAAAAGGAACACGCTACCTTGTAAAGAAGTCATTCTTCTATGTTTATTGTGAAAATCACGTCAATTCATTCATTATTAATCATTGTTTGCCCTCACAAAGCTAAATAACTTACTTCAAGATAATGACCGAAGCGGGCAGCAGCCCGAGCAGTCGGAAAAAAAAATCCCGAAAAAAAATACTTGTTTTTTCCACTGTTTTCATCATCTATGAGTCTACACTACAGTTTACCATCGCTAGATCCGTTTTCTCTCATAACAGGATGTGAGAATGGGAAAAATTATCCTTATGGGCGATCTTACCCTCTCACTACCAGCCGATAGACCGTCATATTATGCCACATAATACAGTGGTACCCCGACTTACGATGGTCCTTAAACACACCCTTTTATGTAAGTTGATTTTTTTAAATGCTTTTGTAAGTGTAATTTTGGGGGTCTAAAAGGACTAGTCTATTTTACATCATTTCTTATGGAGATAAATTTGTTTGGTAATGGCACTTGAACAGCATTCTGGAATGAAAAAATATCGTAAGTCGGGGTACCACTGTATTTATTCTGGTGTGTTTTTCATGTTTTTATGCTATTAATATGTCGCCTTATGTCATAATAGATCAATTGTAGTAAGTAAATAAACATTATTATTGATATTAGCGCAAGAAAAGAACAATTTGTCGGCTGGTGTATCTTGGCCGCCACATCGTAATTTATCGCCTGTCAGCACTTCTTATCCGAGAAGGCCAGAGAAGGCTCCTGATTGGTTCTCAGGCCATATTAGCCCTGCCCACTCTTCTATATCAAATAGTGAATTTGTATTATATTAGAGAGAAAAATATAAGAAATTTATAGAAAAAAAACGTAATTTTTTTGCCGCGTCAGCGCGCATGTCATGACAGGCGCCGACACCATACATGTTATAGATTACTATAATTCCTTGTAGAAACATCGTATAATGATGAGAATTATACGAGGTGATGCCAGAAAGATCAGCTATTCTTTGGTAAACTCAATTTTTGTATTTTTTCGATTTTTTTTTTCTCGGCGCGCACACAATGCTTGGGGCCCCTGAAGTCCTTATGGAGGGGGATTACCCTTCCAAACACTAACTCCTCCCTATCTTCCAGAAGCCAGCATTAGTCTTCAATAAAGGTATGTAATACTGATTTAATTGTTAAAAAAAATATTTTTTTGTGAATATTTTTGTCTGGAATGGATTAATTGTATTTACATTAATTCTTATGGGGAATATTATTTTGGTTAAAGGCCATTTCGGTTTAAGGCCCAGCTTCTGGAACGAATTACGGCCTTTAACCGAGGGTCCACTGTATATACACACCCCTCTGGGTTTTCTTCTATTTTCTTACTAGCTCTTGTTCTTATTTCCTCTTACATATCTTCATGGGGAAGTGGAACAGAATTTTTCCTCCATAAGCCATGCGTGTAAGAGTCGACTAAAATGCCGGGAGCATGGGGCTAGTAACCCCTTCTCCTGTATACTACATTACTAAAGTTAAAAGGAGAAACTTTTGTTTTTCTCTTTGGGCACCCCACCTTGGTGGGATACAGCCGATTTGTTGAAAGACATAAAATATGCAATAACTTTAAAACTCTCGAAATTTTGGAAAGTTTTCAGACATGATAGAGATATGTGCTCATGGAGAATGTAAACAAACTGGGTGGGGTGCGCCGTATTAGAAAGACAGGGGGAGCCGAATAGCAAGTTTTGGTCATAATTTGAAACGTCCGTATTAGCAGAACGCCGTAAAGCGGGGCCCTACTGCATATAACAGCAGTACTTAAGAACTAGTTCTATATTAACTCAATCCCATTTCCTATGCACTACATTACTATCCATAACACACCTCAGTGGGAGATCCCTTATAATGTAACTACAGCAAATAAGCTCCCAAGCAGTCCTACAGACAATTTACAGAATATTCCATTCTCCATATACAACCATGAGATGTATTTTTTTGTAATTGAAAGTTTCCCTTGCAGGATGTTATCCATTATTTTTCAACCATACCTGTTTCGGTCGTATATATACGTCTTACGAGCTAGTGTTTCAGACGTATATATACTCACAAATTGTAGCAGCTTCAAATCAAACGGGAGAAAGCTGGTAGGCCCACATATGAGAGAATGGGTGTGTGTGGTCAGTGTGCACAGTATAAAAAAAATCCTGCAGCATGCAGTGCATAATGAGAAAAAAAAAACTACGACCGTGTTTTTTTGGATTAAAACGACTTTGAGGTGTATTTTCGTATAGTATTTATAGTTGTATTCTCTTTTTCATGGTCTTATTTGATAGAATGGAAAACATATTACAGGAATAGAGATGATTTTGATTAGTTTCATGATGAAAACGATCTTGAAATTGAGCTCAAAGTAGCGGAAATGTTTGATTTTTGCCAATGTTCAAAAGTAAACAAATCATGCCACGCGTCCAATACACATCAACTGGCGAGTCTAATATTCTTTCACAAGTGCACAGATATTATTTATACCATTTTTACAATAATGCAATAGTCTGCATAACAATAAATCTTCTAATTTTTGTGTGAATAAAAAATCAAAGAGGGGCCTAAAGACGTGACTAATGAACAGATAACATCTTATTTTAGTGCCAGGAATGTCTGCATTGTTTATTCTGGACCCTATTTTGAAATTGACATCTTTTTTATTTTGCATGAAATTGGCAAAATTGCCAATTTCTGACCACTTTATTGGGTAGTTGAAATCTGTAAATTTGTGATTTCTTGTACTCAATCGATAGAACAAATGCAGTTCTAAAGAAATAGCTATGAGTTTGGTCGACTGTCCCAATGGAATTGGCCGAAAATAGGGCTCAAAATCGGCGAAATCGCCGATGCGTATATATCGCTGACATCGGTAACTTTGCGAGAGCGTAATTACGTAAGTTGTCCATAAAATTTCATACTTTTGGTGTCATTACCATCGGGAAAAGATTCTCTATCATTTCATAAGAAAAAATAATTTTGTTTTTTTTCCAAAATTTTGCAACATAGAATGACAGTTTCAGAATGGGGCCTCCGACAGTCAAAGGGTTAATGTTCCATTGCATCTATTTTAAGCTATGTGCACTTCCTAAATACAGTAAACCCTCTCATAAGTGGGATACATTCCTGAAAAATGACGCTTTATGGAAATTTTTGTTGCAAAAAGCAGGGCAACCCAAAGAAAACACATTCACCAACATTCATTCAATCAGTCTTTACAGAAGTGTGATGACATAACAATCAGATTACCCTTAACCCTTTGGGGGTCGACAGGCCTTCTCAGGAAAGTGTTCCTGGGGTCGAAAATTTTTTGGAAAAAAAAAATTATTTTTTTCTTATGAAATGATAGAGAATCTTTTTCCGATCATAACGCCAACAAAATTATGAAATTTGATCGAAAACTAACGAAATTATGCTTTCGCGAAGTTATCGGTATCAATGACACTGACGCATCGGCAATTTCACCCACTTCAAGCCCTATTTTTGACAAATTCTAATGTTTCAGTCTCCTAAAATTATAGCTATTTCGCTTGAACTCCATTTCTTCTATCGAATGAGTAGAAGAAACTGCCTATTTACCAATTTCATCTACCCAAAATAGTGGTCAGAAAATGACAATTTTCCAATTTCAAACAAATTTCAAACGATGCCAATTTCAAAATAGGGTCCAGAGTAAACAAGGCAGACATTCCTGGAACTAAAATAACATGTTCTCTGTTCATTAGCCACGTCTCCAGGCCCCTGTTCCATTACTTTTGCTTTCCATTTTGAATTTTAATTCTCACAAAAATAGAAGATTTACTGTTATGTATACAACTGCATCATTGTAAAAATGGTATAAATAATACCAGAGCACTTGTGCATGAATATAAGATTCGCCAGTTGATGTGTATTGGACGCATGGTGTGATTTGTTTACTCTTGAACATCGTCAAAAATCGAACATTTTCGCTACTTTGAGCTCAATTTCAAGGTACTTGTCATTGTCATACCAATCAAAATCATCTCCATTTCTGTAATATATCTTCCATTCTATCAAATGAGACCAAGAAAACGAGAATACATCAATAAATACCATACGAAAATCGACTGCAAAGTCGCTGTTTTAATTGAAAAAAAACGGTCAGTTTTTTTCTCTCATTATGCAGTGTGTATTGCAGGATTTTTTTTATACTGCGCACACTGACCACACAGACCCATTCTTTCATATGTATGCCTACTAGACGTTTTCTGCTTAAATTGAGGCCGCTAGAATTTGGGCGTACTAGTACGGCACCAACCCCTGCTCGTAAAACGTACTAGTACGGCACCGACCCCGAAAGGGTTAAATTCAAATCCTATACTTGCACATGATGCACTGTTTGTATAAAAATGGATGACATTTAATATTACACATGGAAAGCCCCTGTTATGCAAAACATTACAGGCAAGCTTAAACCTAAGACTAAAAGGACAATTAACATTTTACATACATGTATACAAAGACATTAAGGAAATGCACAGACTAAAATTACGTCTAATGAATATAATAAATGTTTATGCAAGGTAAAACAAGCATAGCATGGTACATACATGATAAAAAATTAATTGGATTAAAGTTAATCAAAATAAAAAAGTTCTCACTTTTTTTTTTTACATTAGGTGACATTTAACCCTTTCGGGGTTATGGTCGTACAAGTACGTTTTACGCACTGTGGTTATTGACGTACTAGTACGCCTAAATTCTAACGTCCTCAAATCAAGCAGAAACAGGCTGTTAGGCCTAGATGTGATAGAATGGGTGTGTGCGGTCAGTGTGCGCAGTATAAAAAAATTCCTGCACCACACAGTGCATAATGAGGAAAAAAACTCTGACCGTGTTTTTGGTTTAAAACAGCGACTTTGCAGTCTATTTTTGTATGGTATTTATGATTGTATTCTCGTTTTCTTAGTCTCATTTTATAGAATAGATGATATATTACAGAAATAGAGATAATTTTGACTGGTTTCACGATGACAAGTACCTTGAAACTGAGCGCAAAGTAGCGAAAATGTTCGATTTTGGCCGATGTTCAAGAGTAAACAAATCACACCATGCGTCCAATACACATCAACTGGAGAGTAATATTCTTGCACAAGTGCGCTGATATTATTTATACCATTTTTACAATGATGCAGTTGTATACATAACAGTAAATCTTCTATTTTTTGTGAGAATAAAAATTCAAAATGGAAAGAAAAAGTAATATAAGAGGGGCCTGGAGATGTGACTAATGAACAGAGATGATGTTATTTTAGTGCCAGGAAAGTCTGCCTTGTTTATTATGAACCCTATTTTGAAATTTTGGGTAGTTGAAATTGGTAAATAGGCGGTTTCTTGTACTCAATCGATAGAAGAAATGGAGTTCTAGCGAAATAGCTATAAACCATACCACGGGTGGGGTTCGAACCGCGGGTTCGAACCCCACCCGTGGTATGGTTTGTTTGCAATCGTGTCATTACGATTTCATGAGTCATGAAATAGCTATAATTTTAGTAGACTGAAACATTGGAATTTGCCGAAAATAGGGCTCAAAGTGGGCGAAATCGCCGTTGCGTAAATGTCATGGATTCCGCTAACTTCGCAAAAGCATAATTTAATTAGTTTTCTATCAAAATTTATAATTTTTGTGGACCCCCAAAGGGTTAGTAAATAAACTCATTCTAGATGCAATGACTATTCCTAGTAAAGCTAAGCACAGTATACTGTAGCATCACTGTTCTTACAGAAAAAAACAGTGAAGGGTAACTGCAAATACAAATGAGGCAAATAATTTAATCATAGTGTCTAGGCACACACTGCCTGCGCTTAGTTTTTAATTTAGCAAGATTGTTTCAATTTTTTGGTTCATCTGTTTAAGTTATTTCACACCTTTGGTCCTTTAATCTTCATAAATTTCTGTAGATGTTCATTGAACATGAGGGATATCAAAGATATATTTGTTTCTGGTTTGGTACTTATGTATTCTGTTACAATTTTTCTAGAAATGGTTTCACTTTAGCATAAGATTCAGAATGCAGGCATTGTTCTTTCCACCTCCAAGACTCAAGTCTGGCTAACTGGTTTAACTGGTTCCCTTCATGAAAATTACCTTGCTCACAACCCAACACCACGTCCATTAAAAACCACTTACCTGGAGTATACCTGGAGAGGGTTTAGGGGTCAACGCCCCCGCGGCCCGGTCTGAGACCAGGCCTCGTGGTAGATCAGGATCTGATCAACCAGGCTGTTACTGCTGGCCACACACAAACTGACATACAAACCACAGCTCAGCTGGTCAGGTACATGTACTGACTTCAGGTGCCTATCCAGTGTCTTCTTGAAGACAGCCAGGGGTCTACTGGTAATCCCCCTTTCGTATGCTGGGAGGCAGTTGAACAGTCTTGGGCCCGTGACACTTATTGTGTTGTCTCTCCTGGCACCCCTGCTTTTCACTGGGGAAATGTTGCATCTCCTGCCGAGTCTTTTGCTCTCATATTGAGTGATTTTCGTGTGCAAGTTTGATACCAATCCCTCTAGGATTTTCCAAGTGTATATTATCATGTATCTTTCTCGCCTGCTTTCCAGGGAATACAAATCAAGGGACTTCATTCATTCCTGGTAATTTAGGTGCTTTATCGTACTTATGTGCCATGAAAGTTCTTTGTACACTCTCCAGGTCAGGAATTTCACCTGCCTTGAAGGGGGCAGTTAGTGTACAGCAGTATTCCAGCCTAGAAAGAACAAGCAATATGAAGAGAATCATGAGCTTGGCATCCCTAGTTTTGAAGGTTCTCAATATCCATCCTATCATTTTTCTAGTAGATGCAGTAGATACATTGTTGTGGTCTTTGAAGGTGAGATCCTCTGGCATTATCACTCCCAGGTCCTTCACATTACTTTTTGCTCTATTGTATGGTTAAAATTTGTTGTATACCCTGATGCAGTTTTAATTTCCTAAGTTTTCCATATCTGAGTAGTTGAAATTTCTCTTCATTGAACTTCATATTATTTTGAGTGGCCCATTTGAAGATTTGGTTGATGTCCGCTTGGAATCTTGCGGTGTCTTTGATGGAGGACACTTGTCGTCATTCATTTACTATTGTTAGTCAAAATTACTGTAGTATAACTTGTCTCACGTTCTGTTCGTCATTACTTAAAGCGCTTGAAAAGTGTGGGGAGGGTTAATGATTACCAAATGGGCCAAGTAATGTGTAACCAAGTTAATTACTCACACATTCAGATTAATAGAAGCAACATTTCCTTTCCAAACTGTACCACAAAAGAACTAACCATACATATATCAAACAAGCATACATATACAGGAGGGCCCCGATTATAAGGTTCCAGGCTACAGCCATAAAGCGAATCACTTTTTTTTTTCACTTTTAACCCTTAAACTGTCCAAACGTAGATATACGTTCACTCGCGTAGCTGACCGAGTATTTTGAGAAAAAAATAAATTTTTCTTTCTTTAAAATGAAGAGTGCATTTTGTTTGTCATTCCCACATTTAGTAATACTACACACACTGAGTGCACAGACCCATTCTCTAATCTCTAGGCAACTCAGGTTTATCGTGGCAAGGTTAAAAGCATTTGAAAAAAAACGTAGATCTACGTTCGGTCAGCTAGGCGAGTGAACGTATATCTGTGTGGACAGTTTAAGGGTTAAATGAATATAAAGGCCTGATAACATGTTTACACTATGATATATTACGTGAACAACAGAACTAGGCCTAAAAAAGTATAAAGTATATACAGTACATTCATTACTTACCTTAAAATATTTTTGTTTTTAGCTTAGTGAGTGGTGAGCAGAATTAGCCCCTAGTAGGGATATATCAGATGTGAAAATTTAGATATCCAGGATGCGGATGTGTATACGGATGTTTTCTTACTCATTTTACGGATGCAAATGCGGATGTAAGAAATTGTGCGGATGTTCGCGGATTTCGGATGTGGATGTACATCATCTTCTTTCAACACGTCGGCCGTTTCCCACCGAAGCGGGGTGGCCCAAAATGAAAAACGAAAGTTTCCCATTTCACATTTAGTAATATATACAGGAGAAGGGGTTACTAGCCCCTTGCTCCCAGCATTTTAGTCGCCTCTTACGACACGCATGGCTTACGGAGGAAGAATTCTGTTCCACTTCCCCATGGAGATAAGAGGAAATAAGAACAAGAACTAGTAAGAAAATAGAAGAAAACCCAGAGGGGTGTGTATATATATGCTTGTACATGAATGTGTAGTGTGACCTAAGTGTAAGTAGAAGTAGCAAGATGTACCTGAAATCTTGCATGTTTATGAGACAGAAAAAAGACTCCAGCAATCCTACCATCATGTAAAAATATTACAGGCTTTCGTTTTACACTCACTTGGCAGGACGGTAGTACCTCCCTGGGTGGTTGCTGTCTACCAACCTACTACCTATATGCAGATATCTGTTTGCTGTGAAATACGGATGTGGATGTAAGAAATTGTGCGGATGTTCCGCGGATGCGGATGCGAATATCCGATACATCACTAGCCCCTAGTAAGAGGGTTAGCCTGTCTTAATTATTTGTGTTTAACAATATTTTATTATGTGGGTCATTCCATGTCAAGTGGACCAGGGGTCCCCCACCTGACCATCTCCAATTTCGATAAAATTACATGAAGGTTGGTAATATGTCATTCCAACCTTCATGTAATTGTTTTGCATGATGGTAGGATTGCTGGTCTCTTTTTCTGTCTCAAACATGCAAGGTTGCAGGTATGTCTTGCTACTTCTACTTACACTTAGGTCACACTACACATGCATGTACAAGCATATATATACAGTGGACCTTCGGTTAGCAGCCGTTCCTGTTAGCAGCCAGTTTTACGGCTCCCGGTTAGCGTCCGTATGGGACGCGTCAAATCGCCGGGGACGCCACTTCTTCACGCATATCAAACTCAGTCTGCATCTCTCTCTCTCTCTTGTTGAGTAAGGAATACTCTGCATGTTCATCCATTCATCCATTCATTTTGGTGCTTGTTTATTGATTGTGACTGAAATAAGCCACCATGGGGCCAAAGAAAGTTCAGAGTGCCAGCCCTTTGGTAAAGGGCTGAGAGGGGAGAATGTGCCTTCTTTAGTGATTCTATGATATGTATGATACTAAAGCAGCAGGAGTCGATAAAGGCTATAGCACCAGCCAGCGATAAAGTGTAGCATTAACAGTGTAGCAAGTAAGTTAAGCGATTAACCGACAGAAAAATGATGACACGAAACTAAACTCTTCCAATATTTGAGGAATATAGGGACACTGACAAGAATGCCGCCCTCTGCCACTATCTCCTCCAAGGTAAGTGTAAATATTTCTTATTTATAGAAGTGTGAATATTTCTCATTTATAAATTAAAGTGTAAACATTTCTTATTTATAAATTACGTACATTGTTTCAGTGTGAATATTGTTGAGGGCTTATGCTGCCACCCACCACTACCCACTATATGTATGGCTTATGGTCAGTGGCCCTTATAAACCAAACAACAACAACACAACCCCCACCACTCCTCACATTCGTAGACATATTTTATTCATTCTAGAGTAAATGTCATGTTTCTAAGTTATTAATATTGTTTATTATGTCATATCAGATGAATTGTGATAGATAAATAAGCCGAAGTGTTGATATTAGTGGGGCTCTGGTGGTCTGGTGGCTAAAGCTCTCGCTTCACACGGCGAGGGCCTGGGTCCGATTCCCAGCCAGGGCAGAAACATTGGGCGTGTTTCTTTACACCTGTTGTCTATGTTCCCCATCAGTAAAATGGGTACCTGGGTGTTAGTCGACTGGTGTGAGTCGCATCCTAGGACACTGACCTAATCTGCCCGAAAAGCTCAGCATAACAAGGGACTTTCTATATAGTAGTATGTCACTGATGTCAGCTAGGTCTGTATACCATGTACATGTACTTGTAGTAAATAAAGATATTATTATTTATTATTATTATTATTATTGAAGGACTATCTTGTCCTGTCTCCAAACAAACTCCTGCTGCCACCACCACCACTACCCACATATGTAATGACATTTTATTCATTCTAGAGTGTATATGAGGTTTTTGTGTTATTTATATTGTATATTATGTCATATTAGATGAATTGTGATAGATAAATAAGCCAAAGTGTTGATATTAGTGTCATTGAAGGACTATCTTGTCCTTTCTCCAAACAAACTCCTGCTGCCACCACAACTACCCACATATGTAATGGCATTTTATTCATTCTAGTGTGTATATGAGGTTTTTGTGTTATTTATATTGTTTATTATGTCATATTAGATGAATTGTGATAGATAAATAAACCGTATAGAGTTGATATTAGCATCATGTTGAAGGAGTATTTTGTCCTGTCTCCAAACAATACTCTCCTCCTGCCTTCAATAAAGGTATGTAATAGTGATTTAAATGTTCATTTATCCATTTCTTTAGTCATTTTATTTAGTTCTCATTGTTTTGTGTATGTAAAACTATAGTTAATCTTAAAAAATATTTTTTTGTTGATATTTTGAATGTGCGTGGATGTAGTGCGGATGATAAGAAAGAGATGATTGCCGATGTTATGAATGAAAAGAAGTTGGATGTCCTGGCCTAAGCTAAACAAAGCTGAAGGGTAGGCAGTTTCAGTGGGGAGAAATAAATGGGATTGTCAGGAGTATCTGAGAGAGTTAGAGCTAAGGAAGGGTAGCAATAATGTTGAAGGATCAGTTATGGAAGGAAAAGAGGAATATAAATGTGTAAATTCAAGGATTATGTGGATTAAAATAAGGGTCGGATGCGAAAAGTGGGTCATAATAAGCGTGTATGCACCTGGAAAAGAGAGGAGTGTAGAGGAGAGAGAGAGATTTTGGGAGATGTTAGTGAATGTATAGGAACTTTTGAACCAAATGAGAGAGTAATTGTGGTAGGGGACCAAATGCTAAAGTGGAGAAACATGCAGAGAGGTGTAGTAGGTAAGTTTGGGGTGCCAGGTAAATGATAATGGGAGCCCTTGATTGAACTTTGTATAGAAAGGGGTTTAGTTATAGGTAATACATATTTTAAGAAAAAGAGGATAAATAAGTATACAAGATATGATGTAGGGCGTAATGACAGTAGTTTGTTGGACTATGTATTGGTAGATAAAAGACTGTTGAGTAGACTTCAGGATGTACATGTTTATAGAGGGCTACAGATATATCAGATCACTTTTTAGTTATAGCTACAGTGGGAGTAAAGGTATGGATACAAGGAAAATAGAATCAGTAAGTAAAAGAGAGGTGAAGGTTTATAAACTAAAAGAGGAGGCAGTTAGGGTAAGATATAAACAACTATTGGAGGATAGATGGGCTAGTGAGAGTGTAGGCAATGGGGTCGAAAATGTATGGGGTAGATTTAAAAATGTAGTGTTAGAGTGTTCAGCAGAAGTTTGTGGTTACAGACGAGTGGGTGCGGAGGGAAGAGGAGCGATTGTGGAATGATGATGTAAAGAGAGTAGTAAGGGATAAAAAGTTAGCATATGAGAGGTTTTACAAAGTAGAAGTGATGCAAGGAGGGAAGAGTATATGGAGAGAAAAAGAGAGGTTAAAAGAGTGGTGAAGCAATGTAAAAGAGAGCAGATGAGAGAGTGGGTGAGATGTTATCAGCAAATTTTGTTGAAAATAAGAAAAAGTTTTGGAATGAGATTAATAAGTTGAGGAAGCCTAGAGAACAAATGGATTTGACAGATAAAAATAGGAGAGGAGAGTTATTAAATGGAGAGTTAGAGGTATCGGGAAGATGGAGAGAATATTTTGAGGATTTGTTAAATGTTGATGAAGACAGGGAAGCTGTGATTTCGTGTGTAGGGCAAGGAGGAATAACATCTTGTAGGAGTGTGGAAGAGCCAGTTGTGGGTGTAGGGAAGTTCGTGGAGGCAGTGGGTAGAATGAAAGGGGGTAAGGCAGCTGGGATTGATGGGATAAAGATAGAAATGTTAAAAGCAGGTGGGATATAATTTTGGAGTGGTTGGTGCTATTATTTAATAAATGTATGGAAGAGGGTAAGGTACCTAGGGATTGGCAGAGAGCTGTGTATTGTTCCTTTGTATAAAGGCAAAGGGGACAAAAGAGAGTGCAAAATTATAGGGGAATAAGTCTGTTGAGTGTACCTGGTAAAGTGTATGGTAGAGTTATTATTGAAAGAATTAAGAGTAAAACAGAAAGCAGGATAGCAGATGAACAAGGGGGCCTTAGGAAAGGTAGGGGGTGTGTAGACCAAGTGTTTACAGGAAACATATAGGTGAACAGTATTTGGATAAGGGTAAATATGTTTTTGTGGCATTTATGGATTTGGAAAAGGCGTATGATAGGGTAGATAGGGGGCAATGTGGCAGATGTTGCAGGTGTATGGAATAGGAGGAAGGTTACTGAAAGCAGTGAAGAGTTTTTATGAGGATAGTGAGGCTCAGGTTAGAGTGTGTAGGAGGGAAGGGACTATTTCCAGTAAAGTGGGCCTTAGACAAGGATGTGATGTCACCGTGGTTGTTCAATATATTTATAGATGGGGTTGTAAGAGAAGTGAATGCGAGGGTCTTGGCAAGAGGTGTTGGGCTAAAAGATAAAGAAGCAATAAAAGTGGGAGTTGTCACAGTTGCTTTTGCTGATGACACTGTGCTTTGGGAGATTCTGAAGAGAAGCTGCAGAGGTTGGTGGATGAATTTGGTAGGGTGTGTAAAAGAAGAAAATTGAAAGTGAATATAGGAAAGAGTAAGGTGATGAGGATAACAAAAAGAATAGGTGACAAAGATTGGATATCAGATTGGAGGGAGAGAGTATGGAGGAGGTGAATGTATTCAGATATTTGGGAGTGGACATGTCGGCGGATGGGTCTATGAAGGATGAGGTGAATCATAGAATTGATGAGGGAAAAGGGTGAGTGGAGCACTTCAGAGTCTGTGGAGACAAAGAACCTTGTCCATGGAAGTAAAGAGGGAATGTATGAGAGTATAGTTATACCAACGCTCTTATATGAGTGTGAAGCATGGGTGATGAATGTTGCAACGAGGAGAAGGCTGGAGGCAGTGGAGATGTCATGTCTGAGGTCAATGTGTGGTGTGAATATAATGCAGAGAATTCGGAGTTTGGAAATTAGGAGGAGGTGCGGATTACCAAAACGATTGTCCAGAGAGCTGAGGAGGGGTTGTTGAGGTGGTTTGGACATGTAGAGAGAATGGAACGAGACAGAGTGACTTCGAGAGTGTATAAATCTGTAGTGGAGGGAAGGCGGGGTAGGGGTCGGCCTAGGAAAGGTTGGGGGGAGGGGTAAAGGAAGTTTTGTGTGCGAGGGCTTGGATTTCCAGCAAGCATGTGTGAGCGTATTTGATAGGAGTGAATGGAGGCATATGGTTTTTAATACTTGACGTGCTGTTGGAGTGTGAGCAAAGTAACATTTATGAAGGATTCAGGAAACCGGCAGGCCGGACTTGAGTTCTGGAGATGGGAAGTACAGTGCCGGCACTCTGAAGGAGGGTGTAAATGTTGCAGTTTTATAACTGTAGTGTAAAGCACCCTTCTGGCAAGACAGTGATGGAGTGAATGATGATGAAAGTTTTTCTTTTTCGGGCCACCCTGCCTTGGTGGGAATCGGCCGATGTGTTAATAAAAAAATAAAAAAAATAGTTACCAAGATATAGAGGCGTAAAGTTGGCAGCAAATGAGCCGCTTGAAGCCCATTTGAAGGTTTCTTGTATTTTCCAATATTTTTTTTTTCCAAGTTACTTATGTGGCCTGTGAGACCAAAGTAAGGTGTAATGTACATATATACACTCGTTGTATGCAACACAATAACCGCACAAACATTATCATTATATTATTTACAAAGCTTGTTTACACAAACCAACAATACAAAAAATTGTTTATTACTATTGTTCTATAATACAGTGGACCCTCGGTTAACGAAAGGTCCTGTTAACGAAAGCTTCGGAAACCGAAAGCTTTTTTCGTAATCGGTTAGCGAAAAAATCCTCGGTTACCGAAAGGTATTAGACGTGTCCGCCTGCTCCGCGCAAGCGCAGGACGCCAGTGAAGCGTTGTTTACCATTGAGAGAACATTACCTAGCACGCTCTTTCAAAGATTCACAATATATTTGGTGTCTTTTTTGGTGGTTTAGTTATTGCCACTGTGAAATAAGTCACCATGGGTCCAAAGCTTCCTAGTGGCACCCCTGTGGTAAAGAGAGTGAGGAACACCATCGAACTGAAGAAGGAAATCATAGAAAAATATGAGAGTGGTGTACGTCTGAGTGATCTTGCCAGGATGTACAAGAAAAATCCATCTACTATCGGCACTATCCTGGCACAGAGAAATGAGATCAAGGAAGCTAATGTTGCAAAAGGGGTTAATTTGTTAACGAAACAAAGATCGAAAACAGTGGATGAGGTTGAGAAGTTGTTGTTGGTGTGGATCCATGAAAAACAGAGAGCGGGTGATAGTATTTCTATGGCGATAATTTGTGAAAAGGCAAGGAAGTTGCACGCAGATCTTGTGAAGACAATGCCTGGAACCAGTCGTGAGGAGAGTGATTTTAAAGCCAGCAAAGGCTGGTTTGAGAAGTTTAAGAAACGTAGTGGCATACACAATGTTGTGAGGCATGGTGAGGCAGCCAGCTCAGACAAACGTGCAGCTGAAAAATTTGTGCACGAATTCAAGGGGTTCGTAGAGGCTGAACAATTCCTCCCCCAGCAAGTGTTTAATTGTGATGAAACAGGCCTGTTTTGGAAGAAAATGCCCAACAGGACCTACATTACTCAGGAGGAAAAGGCACAGCCAGGACACAAGTCTATGAAAGACAGGCTAACTCTTATGATGTGTGCCAATGCCAGTGGTGATTTTAAAGTGAAGCCTTTATTGGTGCATCACGCAGAAAATCCCAGACCCTTCAGGAAACACAGTGTTGACAAGAATAAATTGTGTGTGCATTGGAAAGCTAACACCAAGGGATGGGTCACTACGGAGATTTTCAAGGAATGGATGACCGGAGAGTTTGGCCCTAGTGTGAAGAAATACCTCCTGGGAAAGAAATTGCCACTCAAGTGCCTCCTGCTACTGGACAATGCTCCTGCTCATCCTCACAACTTGCAAGAGTTGTTGCCTGACAACATAAATTTCATCAGAGTAAAGTTCTTGCCTCCTAACACCACTCCTCTCCTCCAGCCCATGGACCAGCAGGTCATTTCCAACTTCAAGAAACTGTACACCAAAGCACTGTTTCAGAGGTGTTTTAATATGACCAATGACTCTGAATTGACCCTAAGAGAGTTCTGGAAAGAACACCTCAATACCGTGCATTGCATAGGCCTTATAGGTAAGGCTTGGGAGGAAGTGACTTCCAGGACTCTGAACTCTGCTTGGAGACCACTGTGGCCGGATTGTGTCCAAGAGAGGAATTTTGAAGGATTTGAGGTTGACCCTGACCCTGACGACCCTGTGCCTATTGTGGAACATGTTGTGGAAGATATTGTGGAATTGGGGAACAGCCTGGGGTTGGAGGTGAGTGGTGAGGATGTGGAAGAGTTGGTGGAGGAGCACAGGGTAGAGTTAACAACTGAAGAGCTGCAAGAGCTTCATCTGGAACAGCAACAGACCACAGCTGAGGTTATTGCTTCAAAGGAGGAGAGAGAGAGAGAGATAAGGAAGTGCCTTCTTCAGTGCTTAAGGAGATGTGTACAAAGTGGAATGAGTTGCAGACATTTGTTGAAAGATACCACCCTGAGCAAGTTGAAATGAGCCTTCTGTGCAACCACTTCAGTGACAGAGCCATGTTGTACTTCAGAAAAGTGTTGAAGAGTCGCCAGAAACAGAGGACTGTGGACAGTTACTTTACCAGGCAGGGGTCTAGTGACTCTCAAGCTGGTCCAAGTGGCATTAAAAGACCAAGAAGGGAAGTAACCCCAGAGAGTGACTTGTTACCTGAAGTCCTTTTGGAGGGGGATTCCCCTTCCAACCACTAACACCCTGCTCCAATCATCATCTGTATCTTCCAGATGCCTGCAAGTCTCTTCAATAAAGGTAAGTAAATGTTATTTTTTTTATTTTGTGATTATTTTTTTGTGGAACGAATTAATTGTATTTACATTATTTCTTATGGGAAATAAGGTTTCAGATAACGAAAGCTTCAGATTAAGTAATAGCTCCTGGACCGGATTAATTTCGTTAACCGAGGGTCCACTGTATACATTTTTTTTCAAAAGTTGGCCGTCTCCCACCGAGGCAAGGTGACCCAAAAAGAAAGAAAATCCCCAAAAAGAAAATACTTTCATCATCATTCAACACTTTCACCACACTCATACATAATCACTCTCTTTGCAGAGGCGCTCAGATACGACAGCTGAGAATAGTCCCTCCCAGCTGTCACTATCCCAGACCCCTCCTTTAAAGTGCAGGCATTGTACTTCCCATTTCCAGGACTCAAGTCCAACTAAATCAATTAACTGGTTTCCCTGAATCCCTTCACAAAATGTTACCCTGCTCACACTCCAACAGCTCGTCAGGTCCCAAAAACCATTCGTCTCCATTCACTCCTATCTAACACGCTCACACATGCTTGCTGGAAGTCCAAGCCCCTCGCCCACAAAACCTCTTTTACCCCCCTCCCTCCAACCTTTTCT
>WNWK01006023.1:0-17070 GCA_009830355.1 Cherax destructor | reverse complement strand
CTATACATGCTCTCTGCCAATCCCTAGGTACCTTCCCCTCTTTCATACATTTTTATTTTTTATTTTATTAACACATCGGCCGATTCCCACCAAGGTAGGGTGGCCCGAAAAAAAATAACTTTCATCATCACTCACTCCATCACTGTCTTGCCAGTGCAACATTAACAACCCTCCTTCAGAGTGCAGACACTGTACTTCCCATCTCCAGGACTCAAGTCCGGCCTGCCGGTTTCCCTGAATCCCTTCATAAATGTTACTTTGCTCACACTCCAACAGCACGTCAAGTAAAAAAACCATTTGTCTCCATTCACTCCTATCAAATACGCACACGCATGCTTGCTGGAAATCCAAGCCCCTCGCACACAAAACCTCTTTTACCCCCTCCCTCCAACCTTTCCTAGGCCAACCCCTACCCCGCCTTCCCTCCACTACAGACTTATACACTCTCGAGGTCATTGTTTCGTTCCATTTATTAAACAAAAATACCAACCACTCCAACATTATATTCCCCCCTGCTTTTAACATTTCTGTCATGATCCCATCAGTTCCAGCTGCTTTACCCCCTTTCATTCTACGTAATGCCTCATTCACCTCCCCCACACTCACATCCTGCTCTTCTTCACTCCTAAACGATATTGTACCTCCCTGGCCAGTACATGAAATTACCGCCTCCCTTTTTTCATCGACATTTAAAAGTTCCTCAAAATATTCCCGACATCTACCCAATACCTCCAGCTCCCCATCTACTAACTCCCCCTACTCTGTTTTTAACTGACAAATTCATTCGTTCCCTAGGCTTTCTTACCTTGTTTATCTCACTCTAAAAAATTCTAGTTTTCAGCAAAATTTCTTGACAGAGCCTCTCCCATTCTTTCATCTGCTCTTCTTTTGCACTCTCTCACCACTCTCTTCACCTTTCTTTTACTCTCCATATACTCTGCTCTTCTATTAACACTTCTGTTTTACAAAAACCTCTCATAAGCTACCTTTCTCTTTTATCACACCCTTTACTTCTTCATTCCACCACTCACTCCTCTTTCCTCCTGCACCCACCCTCCTATAGCCACAAACTTCTGCCCCACATTCTAATGTGGGAATGCCATTTCAGTAGTCCTTGTTCACCATGCTTCACAGTAAGAAGTACCTTACTCCTCGGCAAATTAGAGGTGTTCTCTTCCCAAGTGATAGTTCTAACAGCGATGGAAGTGCCAGTGAATGTGAATTTCATGGTTTTCAGGAGGGTGTGACCGAAAGCAGTGCTCAGGATAATGTAATTAGTGATGAAAACCCAGATGACCCACAACCTTCCACCTCTGGTGCTGGGCTGTCTCATTTATATTCCTGCACAAACAAGTGGCTTTCCCCGAGCAGGACTGGTGTGAGCGCATAGTATTTCAAGACAGAAAGAGTTCGGCCAAAAAGGGAATATTCTCAGTGAAGTTCAACACTTTCACCACACTCATACATAATCACTGTCTTTGCAGAGGAGCTCAGATACTACAGCTGAGAAAAGTCCCTCCCAGCTGTCACTATCTCAGACCCCTCTTTATATTCACCTGCACAAAAACCTAAGAGGAAACTATTTCCCCGTGTACAGGACTCGGATGTGAGCAGCGATAGTGATTTCCAAGCTATTGAAAGCAGTTTGAGTTGCGACAGTGAGAGGGAATATTCTCTAGTGAAGTGGCAGTATGTACGACACAGCATGCATTCTGGTAGTGTGCCATATGCCATTCCAAGGAAAAGGAGTAAATCTTGGAGTACATCCCGTGGCCCTACATCACGAACTGATAGTGAAGATGACGATGATATTGCTACAATGGGGATGCGTAATGTGCGTGGGGCAGCAGGTGGTGGTGTTGGCGATGGCATGAGTCATGTGGCACCAGCAGCGGGCCATGCTGCTACCCACGTTGCTAACTCAGCACAGCCTCAACCACCCCAACACTCCCACAACCTACACACCCACCTGTCAATATCCAGTACCCACTAGTAGACCGCATCTGGGATTGGCAGCAAGGTGTCAATTTTGTTTCCAATCCCCATGACTTTGATGAAACACAAAGTGGAATACAGCCATCGTGTACACTTGGGAACAATGCCACTGAACTGGAATGCTTTCAGTTATTCTTCGATGAAACCCTGATGGAAATTATTGTCAGGGAAAGCAACACATACGAGTACACCATAGCAAACAATTCTTTCACCAAGATCACGCCTACACAAGTGGAAGGACACAACTGTGGCAGAGATGTATCTGTTCTTTGCCACAATAATGCTTATGCCATATGTGTATAAGCACAATGTCACTACATACTGGTCAACAGACCACCTGATTTCAACCCCATCTTTCAGTGACATTATACTAGTGAATCGATTTCTGCTACTGTTACTTATGCTACACTTCAGACAAAACAAAGCCTGACAGAAACGACAGGTTATATAAGATCAGGAATGTGTTTATGTACCTGAAACAAAAGTGCTGTATGTATTTTTATCCCTTCAGGAAGCTTGTTATTGATGAGTCTTTGATTTTGTTCAAAGGCAGACTGTCATTCAAGCAGTATATATCAAGCAAGAGGAAACGCTTTGATATAAAGTTATTTGTACTGTGTGATTGCAAAAGTGGTCTGGTTTTGGATATAATTGTGTACACTGGCAGTAATACATTGCAAGATACGTACCAGGAAGTTATTGGGTATCTCTGGCGATTTGGTTAGAACAATGATGGAACCATATCTTGGTAAGGGGCATATATTATATACAGATAACTGGTACACAAGCCCCTTACTCAGTGATTTCTTGCGAGTGAACATGACAGACGTGTGTGGCACAGTGCGTGGAAATCGTAAGCATATGCCTAGGTTCGACGCAGGCACTCACAGAGGTGAGGTGCAGGCATTTGCTGCCAATGACATCATGGTACCATCCGACTTACGACCGAGCTTGGTTCCGACCACCCGGTCGTAAGTCAAAATGGACGTAAGTCGAACCTTACTAGTGAATATCAACATCACAGTTATTGTAATGATTTTATTTTATTGTTTTATTGTGGTTTCATTTTTTACTTACTTTTTATGCTGTTAGTACTGTATTTTATACTGTAAGGTTTAGGAGAAACACTGTGTACAACACAAACAGTTGTTTATTTCCCAGAACATATGCATAGAAAACATGGTCGTAAGTCGAGTGGTCGTATGTTGAGCAGGTCGTAAGTCGGATGGTAGGTGTATTTCGGTGGCATGACAAACGTGATGTCACATTGTTGACATCAGTTCACCAACACGAAATGACAGACACTGGCAGGCAAAATAGAGACCAATGAACCCATTCTAAATCCTGCAGCTGTGATGGACTACAACCTCAATATGAGCTTAGTGGACAAGTGACATGCAGATTGTGTTCGCAAGAGTTATAAGTGGTACATAAAACTCTTTTCCATCTTCTTTATATTTCCATGCTGAATGCTTAAAATATGTATAAGTTGAAGACCAACAACAAACCTAAATATGGTGAATTTTGTTTGTCAGTCATCAGACAAATAATATTCAAGTACCAAGGAATAACACCTGCAATAGACCAGTGCCCACGAAATTATCAACACATACCCTCTCGTCTGAGGCCTGGTGATCACTACCCCATACAACTGCCTCCTACTACTTTCAAGAAAACTGCTCAGAAGAGGTGTTATGTCTGTGCACATACCACAAAAATGCAGACACTCGTTTCATGTGTGAGGAGTGTAAAATACCAGTGTGTATATACCCATTCTAGGTAGTAGGTTGGTAGACAGCAACCGCCCAGGGAGGTACTACCGTCCTGCCAAGTGAGTGTAAAACGAAAGCCTGTATTTGTTTTACATGATGGTAGGATTGCTGGTGTCTTTTTTTTCTGTCTCATAAACATGCAAGATTTCAGGTATGTCTTGTTACTTCTACTTACACTTAGGTCACACTACACATTCATGTACAAGCATATGTATATACACACACCCCTCTGGGTTTTCTTCTATTTTCTTACTAGTTCTTGTTCTTATTTCCTCTTATCTCCATGGGGAAGTGGAACAGAATTCTTCCTCCGTAAGCCATGCGTGTCGTAAGAGGCGACTAAAATGCCGGGTGCAAGGGGCTAGTAACCCCTTCTCCTGTATATATTACTAAATGTAAAAGGGAAAACTTTCGTTTTTCATTTTGGGCCACCCCGCTTCGGTGGGAAATGGCCGACTTGTTGAAAGAAAAAGAAAGAAGTATATACCCATGCTTCAAAGAATTCCACAAGCTGCAGCAGTTCTAGGAAAGTGTCCAGTGACTGAACATTTGTATATACAGTGGTACCCAGAGTTTCGGACATAATTCGTTCCAGAATGCTGTTCGAGTGCCGTTATTGTGCTTATTGTGTTTCATACAACGAGTGTATATATGCACATTGTGCCTTACTTTGGTCTCAGAGGCCACATAAGTTAACTGAAAAAATAAAAGTGGAAAAAGCAAGAAACCTTCGAATGGGAGTAAAAAAAATTTACCGGATGAGCGGCATTTGCCGCTGTTGCCATACGCGGCTCATTTTCTGCCACTTTATGCCTCTATATCTCGGTAAGTACCGATCGCAATTTTTTTTTGGCGGGGGGCGGGGGCGTAAAACAACCTTTTCATAGGAAAAAATAATTTTTTTTTTCAAATACTATTTTGCGACACAGGAAGACACTTTAGGATTTGGGGTTGCGACAGTCAAAGGGTTAAAACAGCGACTTTGCGGTGTATTTTCGTATGGTATTTATGGTTGTATTCTCGTTTTCTTGGTCTCATTTCATAGAATGGAAGACATATTACAGAATGAGAGATGATTTTGAATGGTTTTTGGACTAAAAGTACATACCTAGAAATTGAGCTCAAATTAGCGGAAATGTTCGACTTTTGCTGATGTTCAAGAGTAAACATATCACGCCACACGTCCAATACACGTCAACTGGTGGATCTAATATGCTTTCACAAATGCACTGATATTATTTATACCATTTTTACAATAATGCCGTAGTCTGCCTAACAGTAAATCTTCTGAAGAATTGAGACACTTATGCAACATATGGGAATCTCAATCAGTCCCTCGGCCACTTGTCTCACTGTAAAACATTAGTACTACAATTGTACATTTTAGACAACAATGGGGAATGTTTATTTTGACCTCTGATACTCAAAGTGTGTTCAAACTTCCTCCAAAGAATTCCCCATCTCAAATGCATTTATGTCGTAATTTCAATGCTTTACCTGCTCATACCGAAACGAGTTTACAAAGAAAAAGTTATACAGTGGACCCCCACCTAACAAACACCCCGGAAATCGTACAATTATGTAAGTATAATATTTTAAGTGCTTGTGGAAGTGTATTTTTGGGGATCTGAAATAGACTAACCTATGTGATATTATTTCTTAAGAAAGTAAATTCGTTCGGTAATGGCACTTGAACAGGCTTCTGGAATGAATTGTTCGTTAGGCGGGGGTCCACTGTACGTGGAAATAGTGCAGACAGTAATGTTTATGCAAGCTTCACGAGTTTTAGCACAATGCTGTAAAAATATGCACTTGACCTGTGTATTGTTGATTTTTACACCCTGCAGTAAAAGATAAGACCAAGTTTTCATCTTTGAAAATAAAGAAAAACAAATCACAGATGTTTAGGGCACTCTCTCTTGGGGATTAAAATACAGCAAAGCATGTACTGAATACAACTGTAATGTTTAACAATGTATACTACTTAAATTTCATACCTGCTTTGCAATATCATGATAAAGTCGTTCAACACGCGAGTTGGTACGCAGGAGTTCCAAACACTGCCGGTAACTCTCCCAAAGAAATTTAACCCATGGTGTTAAGATTGTCCTGTCACTTCGGTCCTGTTAAGGATGAGGCAAAAAAAATAAATACTAGTGTTACACAGTTCATTTTATATATACATTAAATGCTTGTTGGAACATTATATCACTAGCAGTTTCTCAATACTATCACATATTACCTGAAAAACAAATGAACCCATATACATACAGAATATTCTCTAAATAATACTGTACTCAGGAAATATGTCAATACAATTTCATTGCCTCCACCATCTTTGCTGCATAAAAAAAAAAAGCTTCACAAAGTCTTTGGCCCCCACATCATTAGTTAGTACATTTTGATTCACATCGTCTTTCCAATTACAGTGTATTACACCATGTACATGTACTTGGTATATCAAAGATTTGTTACACTATACCATTTTCTCAAACAATGAGCTGCAGCTCCCATTTTCCACATACCTTAAATAATTATCCACTATATTTAACACTAATAAATGTAAGTCATTAAGTAAAAATGAGCACAGTATATGTATTAAATTGTCAAATAAAATTTATTAGATGTACCTACAAAATGAATGTATGCTGTTGCTTTCAAAACGAACCTGAGCATCCTCTCCTGATACAGCAGACAAGAGAATTTCTTCGGGTGTTGCCAAGTTATCCAAATCATCTACATCCACAACAGCTTGATGACTCTCTTTTCGAGCAGCTTCTGTCCGCTCATCAGCAAGTGACAAGTAGTGCCGCACTACAGTCTCCAAGGATGATACATTTACCTGAGAAATTTTTAAATTTACAACTACAAAGTATGCTTCTTGACTTGTTAAAACATTGATAAACACCAATAATTAGTGATTTCATACTTACATAAATTAATGCCCCACAAAAATTAATATTACGTACATATGGAAGTGCTAAATTTGTAAAGGTCGTAAAGAGTTTTTGAGAACACTACAAATAAATATAAAATTTATCATATGTATGACATACACACCATTTTCATTCCTAGGACAAGTTAAACATCTTGATTATGTACTCCTACACAAGTCCATTCTTTTATATGTAATTCTACTGAGGACAGGTACAAATACAGCAGAAAACAAATATGAATGACTACCTTTTAAAGCAAGGAATATAATTAAAATAAACTCACACTTTGGAAAATGTTTCGATACTGGTAGAGACCTTCCTTGGCCAAATGAGACTTCTTAAGGTCAACACACAACTCCAGATACTTGAACATGATAGGTTCTAGGAGTTTCTCAGAGTAAGTGTTGCGCATCTTGCCTCTTTTGATGACCTCATAAAGGACCTCCAAGGCCCGATTAGGTTTCCCAACATCAATGAATTCTGAAAATGTATAAAGTTATATTCATTCAGACTACTACTGACATATAGCTAACAATGCCTATTCATTACACAAGCAGAAGCATCACAGTATCATGATTAATGAAAAGGAATAAAAAAAATTATTTAACCCCTTTGCCACATCAAGCATCACTGACTGATTCTCTACCAGTGTCACTTCTAAAATTAGATAATTTAAAAAAAAAAACATATCCAGCCAGCTATCCCCCACTGTGGTAGGACGAACTGAAAAGAAGCAAATACTTTCACCATCATTCATTCAAGGCCAGTAGGCCTGCTGCAATGTTCCTTGGTTTTTATGTTCTTATCCAGAAATTTTGAAGTGTACCAAAATAAACAGACTGTAATAAACAGTTGACAAGAAAAGTATTGTTAGTGATCACTGATTAAATAATCTCCACCCACGAACACGTCTACAAATGGCTATTCCCAAGGAAACTTTTTATTCTATCTACAGCACGAAGAATAATTAAACATATGGTGGGTCAGTCAGGACCATTAACAAGCACATTTTATCTTGCGTTCCTGGCAGCTGGACCCAACATAAACATGGCCTCTAAACATGACAATATTCCACGCTATTACTCACCACTCGCCCGCTTAAGAGCATTTTCCGGGCGTTGATACTGTCTCGACATCATCAAGAATCTATTGCATGACACAGAGGGTGTCAAAAAGAAGCTAAAAACTGACTTTAATGTGGAAAATAAGCAGCAAGAGTGATGTCTCACGCTGGTCCGCCGCCTCGCTCTCTTGAAAGGAAATGACGGGATGAACACAACATCTTATAAAATATTTAATTATTTTAAGCGCAATTATTTGTTTCTGTCTTGAATTTATTTATGACATAGCTAAAAAAGTCTGATTGTAAAAATCATCCAAGTACCTTTATGTAAGTTTTTAAAAATATCATTCAGAAAGCATTATTTTTTTTATTTATTACACGCATAAAGTAATAATTTTTAATTATTTGAAAAATAAGATGCTTGAACTATCGTACATGTCATTTAATTACGTCATGTACCCTTATTATTAATAATTTATGACAAAAAATGAAGGAGGTTTAAAAATTCACAGTGTTGGGAGTTGCATCTTTTGATAAAATAGTCGCGCGAACATTGATTGATTGTGTTTTCAGGATAAAATTACAGATGCATTTACAAAATAATGTTGTAACTTTCTACAATTATTGCATTAAGTAAGTCACATTAACCCTGCTTCCCTTGCTACCTAGCGGTAAATAGATACCTAGAAGAAATCCGAAGAAATCTCTGTCAGATTGGAGGGAGAGAGAGTATGGAAGAGGTGAATGTGTTCAGATATTTGGGAATGGATGTGTCAGCAGATGGGTATATGAAGGATGAGGTGAATCATAGAATTAACGAGGGGTAAAAGGTGAGTGATGCACTGAGGAGCTTGTGGAGACAGAGAACTTTATCCATGAAAGCAAAGAGGGGAATGTATGAGAGTATAGTTATACCAACACTCTTGTATGGTTGTTAGTTGTGAGACATGGGTTGTGAATGTTGCAACAAGGAGAAGGCTGGAGGCAGTGGAGATGTCATGTCTGAGGGCAATGTGTGGTGTGAATATAATGCAGAGAATCCGTAGTTTGGAGATTAGGAGGAGGTGTGGGATTACCAAAACTATTATCCAGAGAGCTGAGGAGGGGTTGTTGAGATGGCTTGGACATATAGAGAGGATGGAACAAAATAGAATGACTTCGAGAGTGTATAAATCTGTAGTGGAGGGAAGGCGGGGTGGGGGGTCGGCCTAGAAAAGGGTGGAGGGAGGGGGTAAATGAGGTTTTGTGTGCGAGGGGCTTGGACTTCCAACAATCGTGTGTGAGCGTGTTAGATAGGAGCGAATGGAGACAAATGGTTTTTAGGACTTGACGTGCTGTTGGAGTGTAAGCAAGGTAACATTTATGAAGGGTTTCAGGGAAACCGGCAGGCCGGACTTGATTCCTGGAGATGGGAAGTACAGTGTCTGCACTCTGAAGGAGGGGTGTTAATGTTGCAGTTTTGTAGTTGTAATGTAAGCAAGCCTCTGGCAAGACAGTGATGGAGTGAGTGATGATGAAAGTTTTTCTTTGTCAGGCCACCCTGCCTTGGTGGGAAACGGCCTATGTGTTAATAAAAAAAAAAGGTCAGTGCATTGTTGTGGGTCGCATCCCGTGAATGACCACAATGGAAATAAGTCAGTTTTACTTTTTTGGGTTATCCCAATTAATTTACACATATGTTGCTATGTATGATAAGTATACTTATGTCTACCTATACCTAAATAAACTTACTGGAAATTAGATGCATTTCGGGCAGTACGCGATTCAAGAGAGACATTCTCAGGTATCTCCAGGAACCAGTACAGTATCTCAGTGATCAAATAAAGATGTGCGTTCACTGAGGGTGCTCCACGAGCACCCTCAGTGAACGCAAGAGACCTAGGAGCTATAGCTCAACCCTCCCAAGAGGTCTAGGAACTGCAAAACAACATTTTCAAGAGTCCCAGGAGTTTTAGCTCCCGGGACAAGCAAGCTTCAGAGGATGTTAATAAACATATCACTAAGGTTGACTCCCTAGATGAATATTATAGTAAACATTTTAGCTTTTTTTTTTTTGTTTCCTTTTTAAGCCAAATAATATTGCTTAATTTTTCCCGAGATGCATAGAAAACGTTTTGTGTATTAATACACAACATACTGTGTATTAACCATTGCTTAAGTAACCAGTGGCACTGGCATAAACCTACACGTAAAAATTAAGACAGGCGAAATTGCAGATTAAGAGCATGTACAGAGAACCTTCACTGCACGTTTATACGTTCATTGAAGCACCTTAATTACTGGGAACGTTTGAAGTCTCTTGACTTGTACTCTTTTGAAGACAGGCGAGAAAGATACGTAATAATTTACACCTGTAAAATCTTAAAGGGATTGGTCCCAAATCTGCACACAGAAATCACTCCCTACGAAAGCAAGAGGGGTGCCATGAGTACACTGAGACACAACTCAATAAATGTAAAGGGCCCAAAACTATTCAACAGCCTCTCATCATACATAAAGGGGATCACCAATACACTTCTTGCTTTCTTCAGGAAGGAACAGGATGAGTTCCTGACCACTCTGAACTATTCTTGATCAATCAGACTGCTATTGCGACTAGCAATAACAGTCTGATTAATCAGACTTTGATTCACCGGTAGGCCTGGTCATGGACTTGGCCATGGGGGCGTTCACTCTGGGAACACTCTCCAGGTAGACTTCAAGTAAAGCTGGGCTTTATGGGTATACAAGAATAAGTAAATACACAGCCTAATGATGCATACGAGCACTCTGAGGTCAGACTCTGAGCAAGACAAATCAAACATCAAAGATGATGTCAGGCGTAAGTGACGTCAGGGTGCTTGTTTACCTCTAAGGTGGTGTATTTGTTTAATCCTGTATGCTGGATAAAGGCGAAATTTCATAAGAAAAAGGGTTCCCTGTTACCAGTGTCATTATTTTGAAATGTCGATGTGTGCCAGAGATCATCCACTTGTCCTGATACCGCAGAATGTGTCAAGACAAAAATGTCTTGAAAGCTTACAGCACCTGCAACAGAAAGAACTTTATTCCTCGTTGCATTGAGGTAATGGTGGCACATAGGTCTACTTACTCCAATTTAATCCTCAATTTCCTACACCAATACAAATTTAATTGATGGAGTGTCCACGCAGCTCACTCACGAGGGGGGAGGGAAATTGTTGCACAGCACTTGACTGCTCGTCCAGTCACTACTCAATGCAAAGCAGGAGTGCCACGAGAACACTAAGATACAACACAATAAGTGTCAGGGGCCGAAGACTGTTCAACTGCCTTCCAGCATACATAAGGGATATTGCCAATAAACCCCTGGCTGTCTTCAAGAAGGCGCTGGACAAGTATCTAAAGTCAGTACCTGATCAGCCGGGCTGTGGTTCTTACATCGGTTTACGTGCGGCCAGCAGTAACAGCCTGGCTGATAAGACCTTGATCCACCACGAGGGCTAGTCTCAGTCCGGGCCACGGGGGCGTTGACCCCCGAAATTCTCTCCAGGTATACTCCAGGTAACACTACCTCTACATGTTACTGAGGACATCAGCAGACATGTAGCACGCAGCAACGAGGAACACAAAACCAAACATGACCACATCCTTTTATTATATTTTTTATGCAGTTCTGTCACTCCATACCCCATCCTGCCACTTCCCCATAGAATTTCGTCGACCTCATTGAAGCCTACATCAAATTCAGTCTGTTCTCTTTCGCCAATGACATTTATAAGTAAAATTCTGGAATGGTTATGGGATCATCTTTCAGTGCAGTTTTAGCCACAGTCTCCTTAGAACACCTTGAGAAGGAGTTAGTTTAATATCTTTATTATGCACCCCATACCCATCCTGTGGGCGGTAGTCAAAAGATTACAGAGGTACATAATGGGTCCAGGGACTGGGCCTCAAAGTTTTGATAGCTGAGCAAGTTACAAAGGTAATGAACTCAGGTAGATTTGGTCACAATCATGACATATTATAGAGGTATATAATGGGTCCAGAGACTGGGCCCCAAAGTTTTGATAGCTGAACAATGTACAAAGGTAATGAACTCACAAGTTTCAAATGTAATGAATCATGTAAGTAAATTTACTTACTTACTTTTATACATGGTTGCAATCATAAACAAATTATAAAGCAATGAGCAATTTACTAGTCTACACCCGGTCACAATTGTAATGAGTTATTTGTGCAAATATTAATTGTTGGGTCACACACACACATACACACAAACACACATACACCCACACACACGTATGTGTGGTAATGCTTTATTTACAGGGAGCAAAGTCAGGGTATTTTTCCAGAATGGTCTGTAATATACCACTGTGGATAAAATACTTTGACATATCTTGAACATTTCTGAGTGAGTTGTCTCTGAATTTATTAATTTTATCGCACTCCAGTACATAATGACGCAGGGTGTGACAATAATCTAACTGGCAAAGTTTACATTTTGTTTGGTCTACATCTGGTGGTGGTGATTTAACCGGCCAAAGATACTTGTAACCCAGCCGGAGGCGGGTGGTAGTGACATCCAAGAGCCTGCTTATTTTGTTGGATGCACCATAGACATGTGGCTCCTCCTGCATGATAGAATGACGATAGATGGACTGACTGGTGTCAATCTCCCTGAGTCTTAAGTCAATAAAATTCAGTTGAATTTTTTTTCGTATTATTGTTCTCAAACTGCTAACTGACAAGCCAAGATTGTAATCTATTCCCTCTTTGAAAGCATAAAACTTAGCCAATTTATCAGTTCTATCATGCATCTGAAGACCAATGTGAGATGGAATCAACAGCATGTGCACTCTGACTCTACTATCCACAATCCTACCATACCTGTGTCTGGCTTCTGACAGAAGCATGCTACAAGTTATACTTGATGAGTTGAGAGCATTTATGGATGACAGAGAATCAGTTACAATTAGAGAGTCAATCTTAGATACATGGACGCATTTGAGTGCAAGGAGTATGGCAAACAGTTCTGTCTGAAGGGTAGAGGCCCAGTTATTGATGCGTGCTCCAATTTCTTTAAGAGAGCCATCACTCTGTATGACAACAGCAGCACTACCAGCTGCACCGGACCAATTCAAATAAATCATCCCATGGCATATCATTTAGTTTAGGTATGTATACATGGAGAGGGTTTCGGGGGTCCACGCCCCTGCGGCCCAGTCTGAGACCAGGCTTCGTGGTGGATCAGGGTCTGATCAACCAGGCTGTTACTGCTGGCCACACGCCTGGAGTTAAACTGACGTACGAACCACAGCCTGGCTGGTCAGGTACTGACTTTGGGTGCCTGTCTAGCGCCTTCTTGAAGACAGTCAGGGGTCTATTGGTAATCCCCCTTATATCAAAATGGTATATAATACCGACAGGTTGGTAAGTAAGACGCATAGGCAACAATTAGGCCTCTTTATTCCGAAACGTTTAGCCTACACAGTAGACTTTTTCAGTCGAATACAGAAAGCAGGCAGGAGCAGTAGAGATGTGAAGACGATATAATCAGTCCATCACCCTTGAAGACGTAGCTTTGAGGTTGTCAGTCCTTCAGCCTGGAGAAGAATTCTGTTCCATAGTCTGAAACATTGTGAAGATCAAACGATAGTATATAAGTCTCAAAACTGTCGCTTGATCTTCACATTGTTTCAGACTATGGAACAAAATTATTTTCCAGGCTGAGGGACTGACAACCTCAAATCTACGTCTTCAAGGGTGATGGACTGATTACATCGTCTTCACATCCCTACTGCTCCTGCCTACTTTGTGTACTCGACTGAAGAAGCCTACTGTGTAGGCGAAACGTTTCGGAATAAAGATGCCTAACTGTTGCCTATGTGTCTTACTTACCAATCCCCCTTATGTATGCTGGGAGGGAGTTGAGCAGTCTTGGGCCCCTGACACTTATTGTGTTGTATCTCAGTGTACTCGTGGCGCTCCTATGTGGTCATTGTTCTCAGAAGTTTCAGCTACACTCATTTCAGACTCACTTCGATTGAGCCCTCCATACAATTCACACTAGAAAAAGAAAGAGATGGCTTCTCATCCTTTCTGAAAATCTTATTCATCATGGTTGCAGATACTCTTAAATATAATGTATACAGAAACATCCCCAGTAAGAATGACCTAGTACACTACTTCCCCCAATATAACCCCAAAACCAAGCTGATTGTCACAGTAGTTTTTGCCTCCGAGCACTCTGAATTTACAATGAGTGAATATCTTTCAGAACAAAAATATATTGAGGAGGTATTCACCACTTTAAACTTCACACCACATATTCACTTTTGCAAAAAGAGGATACCAACATCGACAGGCAACAGCTCCTTCCCCAGCGGCAAGCTACCATCGTCATCGCCCCGATTCTCCATAACACCAACGTAGACATGATAATTTACACCACAAAACCAATCGAAGAGATTGCCAGAAGCCCTCGACCCAGAACTACTTGTACAGAAAGAGTGCACAGTATACCACGTAGTGGATTCAAAAGTTCTATGTTGGGGAGACCGGCTGAGACGTTCAGACACGCCATAAGGATGGACAACACCTGCAGCGCGTGAGTGGTCCCTCGCAACCTTTATTCTCATATCATGGATTGGGGAAGAGCACAACAGTTACACCACGAGAACAACATGACTGAACACAGAATTTTAGGAGCAGCCACGATCTACTTCACTAGTACCACTGAACAGAGCACTGGAATGCATATATTAGCAAAACCTGTTACCAACTTTGTCCGTGACTGATATAATGAACATAATAAACCCGTGGCCTGATAGCTAAAGCTCTCGCTTCACACGGTGAGGGTCTGCATTCGATTCCCAGTGCGGGTAGAAACATTGGGCGTGTTTCTTTACACCCGTTGTCTATGTTCACCCATCAGTAAAATGGGTACCTGGGAGTTAGTCGACTGGTGTGGGTCGCATCCTGGGACAAGGACCTAATTTGCCCGAAATGCTCTGCATAACAAGCGGCTTTCTATATAGTAGTATGCCATTGATGTCAGCTAGGCTTTGTATACCTTGTACATGTACTTGTAGTAAGTAAAGATATTATTATTATTTTTATTACCCCCTCCCATCACCAGTATCTGACCTGTCACCCCCTCGCAGCCCCCTCCCATCACCAGTATCTGACTTGTCACCCCCTCGCAGCCCCTTCCCATCACACCCCGATGGCATGGTGGCTAAAGCTCTCGCTTCACGCACGGAAGGCGGGGCCGAAACATTTCGAAGTGTTTCTTTACACACACACACATATACAACAGGCCTAGTGTCTAATCGACATGTTCCTAGGACAAAATGGTAGCTAACATATACCCTTAAAAAAACAAACCATACCACGGGTGGGGTTCGAACCCGCGGTCAGAGAGTCTCAAAACTCTAGACCGTCGCGTAAGCCACTAGGCCAGCTAGCTTCAATAAGATTCATCCAACTAGGTATATTTCTACACCATAGGAAGGTTAGCATAGGCACCACTGTGTCCACAAATGCAAGTTTTTACAGACGAATCTCCCGCTAGCATGGCCGTGACGAACTCTAGCTCAAGTCCCCCTCAAAGCCGTCCACATGACTCACGAAATCGTAATGACACGATTGCAAACAAACCATACCACGGGTGGGGTTCGAACCCGCGGTCAGAGAGTCTCAAAACTCTAGACCGTCGCGTAAGCCACTAGGCCAGCTAGCTTCAATAAGATTCATCCAACTAGGTATATTTCTACACCATAGGAAGGTTAGCATAGGCACCACTGTGTCCACAAATGCAAGTTTTACAGACGAATCTCCCGCTAGCATGGCCGTGACGAACTCTAGCTCAAGTCCCTCAAAGCCGTAAAGACTCCGAAATTGTAATGACACGATTGCAAACAAACTATACCACGGGTGGGGTTCAACCCGCGTCACAGATCTCGACTCTAGACCTCGCAGCCCTACCCAGCTACTCAATCGTGCATTACGATTCGTAGTCATGGACGGCTTTGAGGGCTTGAGCTAAGTTCGTCACGGCCATGCAGCGGGGAAATTCAGGTCTTAAAACTGCATTTACACAGGCCTGTGTCTAACGCATTCCTACATGGTGTAAAATATACCTAGTTGGATGAATCTATGAAGCTAGCTGGCCTAGTACGCGTAGTCTGACCACGAGTACCCAGAGTTGTTAATCGATATGGTCACCACACAGGCACAACACTAGAGCAATCGACATGTTCCTAGGACAAATGGTAACTAACCAGTATCTGACCTGTCACCCCTCGCAGCCCCTCCCATCACCAGTATCTGACCTGTTACCCCTCGCAGCCCCTCCCATCACCAGTATCTGACCGGTCCCCCTTCCCAGCCCCTCCCATTACCAGTATCTGACCTCACATATACCTGACTTCACTTTTGACCTTCAAGCTGTCTTGCTCTGAGCCTTACTTCAATAAGCTTGCTCGCCTTAAAGGCGGTGTATTTGTTTATTCCTATATACTTAATAAAGCCCATCCTTGAGGGAAACGTCTTAATAAAAGCACTCCTTTATCAGTGGCTTTATTTTAACCACTCTTACATGACTGCGTGGAACTAAAAGGAAACTGTCGTGGGCAAGCAGTGAAAGTTTTCACTCATCACTAAGGAACATATGCTCAACTGGGTCATTGGGTTTAAGGGGCCTTATAGGCCTACGCGGAGCGCGCGAAAAAAAAATATTCGAAAAAAATTGAAAATTGAGTTAACCATTTTTGAAAAATAGAGTAACTCTCTGGCTACACAATGGTACAAGAATCATTGTTCTACGACATTCCTAAAAGGAATTATACACACACAACCCGCACATATAAAAAAGAGGAGCTTACGACGACGTTTCGGTCCGACTTGGACCATTTACAAAGTCACACTAACACACAGAACAATTGTTGTTGTTGTAGGTACGCCGGTATGTCCGGCCCGGGTCTTCTCCAAATGTTGACCCGGCCTTGGCCCCCTGGGTAGAGGGTGTCTATCATCTTCTTCTTTCTTCATTCTTCTTTCTTGGGCCCCGGGTGGAGCGACGTCTTCTTCTTTCTTCTTTTTGGGGCCCCGGGTGGGGCGACTTCTTCTTTCTCTTGCTGTGGGGATTGTCTTCTGGCATCGCATCTTCATCAGCAGTCGTCCTTTGGGCTTCGGACTCTTGTAGTCCCGGCGGCGTATCTTCACATGGTTGGTAGGAAAGTCATCAGGCTGTAGTTCCAACTACATCAAACATAGGCTCCTATTGGGCTTTTTTTTTTTTTTTTTTTTTTTTTAATAAGCGGAGGGGAAGAAGAAGGATAGG
>WNWK01006022.1:7500-111574 GCA_009830355.1 Cherax destructor | reverse complement strand
CCTGTGCCATGAGCTTTATCATACCTCTTCTTAAAGCTATGTATGGAGCCTGCCTCCACTACGTCACTTCTAAACTATTCCACTTCCCGACCACTCTGTGACTGAAGAAATACTTCCTAACATCTCTGTGATTCATCTGAGTCTTCAACTTCCAACTGTGTCCCCTTGTTGCTGTGTCCCATCTCTGGAACATTTTGTCACTGTCCACTTTGTCAATTCCTCTCAGTATCTTATATGTTGTTATCATGTCCCCCTATCTCTCCTGTCCTCCAGTGTCGTCAGGTCGATTTCCCTTAACCTCTCCTCGTAGGACATACCCTTAGCTCCGGACTAGTCTTGTTGCAAACCTTTGCACTTTCTCGAGCTTCTTCACGTGCTTGGCTAGGTGTGGGTTCCAAACTGGTGCTGCATACTCCAGTATGGGCCTAACGTACACAGTGTACAGGGTCCTGAACGATTCTTTATTAAGATGTCGGAATGCTGTTCTTAGGTTTGCTAGGCGCCCGTATGCTGCAGCAGTTATTTGGTTGATGTGCGCCTCAGGAGATGTACCTGGTGTTATACTCACCCCAAGGTCTTTTTCCTTGATTGAGGTTTGCAGTCTCTGGCCTCCTAGGCTGTACTTCGTCTGCGGTCTTCTTTGCCCTTCCCCAATCTTCATGACTTTGCACTTGGTGGGGTTGAACTCCAGGAGCCAATTGCTGGACCAGGCTTGCAGCCTGTCCAGATCCCTTTGTAGTTCTGCCTGGTCCACGTCCGACTGAATTCTTCTCATCAACTTCACATCATCTGCAAACAGGGACACTTCGGAGTCTATTCCTTCCGTCATGTCGTTCACAAATACCAGAAACAGCACTGGTCCCAGGACTGACCCCTGTGAAACCACGCTCGTCACCGGCGCCCACTCTGACACCTCACCACGTACCATGACTCGCTGCTGTCTTCCTGACAGGTATTCCCTGATCCATTGTAGTGCCTTCCCTGTTACCCCTGCCTGGTCCTCCAACTTTTGCACTAATCTCTTGTGTGGAACTGTGTCAAACGACTTCTTACAGTCCAAGAATATGCAATCTACCCACCCCTCTCTCTTGTCTTATTGCTGTCACCCTGTCGTAGAACTCCAGTAAGTTTGTGACACAGGATTTCCCGTCCCTAAAACCGTGTTGGCCGTCGTTGATAAGCTCATTCCTTTCTAGGTGCTCCACCACTCTTCTCCTGACTATCTGTGTGTGTGTGTGTGTGTGTGTGTGTGTGTGTGTGTGTGTGTGTGTGTGTGTGTGAGAGCGCTAAATCCTTGTTCGTGAGTGTGACAAATAAATGTAAGAAAATTGCTATGAGGCAAAAGATGAAGAAAACAACAGTGTCCGTATATTTTATAAAATACGTCTTACTACTGATCCTGGGAGTTCAAATTTTTCTTTATGAGCAAAAATTTCATATTTCAATTTTATCAATTCTGTAACATTTCCCTTACCCATGACTGAGAAGTTGATTAATATATATTTTTCATTACCTCTTTTATTGTTATATTTCATAATATTCTTGTCAATCGCCCGTACTAGTTTACATTACTTCAGAACATGTACAAATGATTACACGCTTAGCATTATACCGAGTTAATGTGCCTAGGTTTAAGCTTGGACACGGGTATATGAATGCTCTAGTTTTTATTACCTGCTAAAGCAATGAAGTGGGAAGAGGGATTAATATATTTGTTATCAGGAAGTTTTTATGTGGTTGGACTGAGGGCGGCGATCTTCGATGCTTATCCATGTAAAGGGTGATGATAATAACAATGACCCGTGTCAGGAGACACTTGTATTATCTTGAACAAAACATCCCCACCGCGATCTTATGTATTTTACAGATGTCTCCCTGGATGCACCGCTTCCTTAACTCTATGTTAATGAGAGACGACGTGGTGGTGGAGAAGCCTATACAGCTAGATGGCTTGTCGCAGCGCCTCGCTCAAGAGTCACGAGAGTTCCTGGCAGCCCACGCCAACGATGACCGCCCCTTCTTCCTCTTCCACTCCTTCCCCCACGTGCACACGCCCATGTTCTCGGCGCCTTACAGAGCTGGGGTCAGCAAACACGGAAGGTGAGCACCTCCTCTCATAGTGAACAGTTACTAATAAACATCTTGTGCAACACTCACAGTTAGATACACTCTCACAAGGAGTGAACGAGACTCGAACCAGTGGTGTGGATGTCGTAAGAAAGCCAGTCCAACGCCATAACTACTGCGCCACACAAAATATGTGTTCATCTGGTAGTCTTAGAACCTCTACACCACGGGTTCAAGATTTCTTTATTTCATTTAATGGTTACATTTCATTCAATAGTTACATTCATTTAATAGTTACATTTCATTTAATAGTTACATTGCGATTTTTCAACACAGGAAAGCAGATACTTACCAGAGTTTTTTCTTCCTATTGAAATACAAATTAAGGCTTTGATCACCACATGTTTTCTTGTTTCTCTGAGAAAAAAAAAAACTGGCAATGTGTAGCTAAGTGCGGAATACAGGCGATGTTTGTGTAACTTCAGTGCGGAATACAGGCGATGTATGTGAGTGTAACCTAAGAGTGGTGTTATGTGTAACTTGGGTGATTGCACCGTAGCTGTACCGTAACTGTGTTACACAGGTACGGAGACAACGTAGAGGAGATGGACGAGAGTCTGGGTGTGGTGCTAGACGCTCTCAAAGAATATGGTCTCGAGGACAACACACTTGTTTACTTCACCTCCGACCAGGGCGGCCATCTCGAGGCCATAGACCATGATGGCCAGCGCATCGGGGGCCACAATGGCCGCTTCAAGGGTCAGTATGCGTTCTAGCACTTCTCTTACGTGACCTGGCCAATAGGCCTACTGCATTGATCCTCCGTTCTTATTTATGCTTCGTGTTGCAGGCGGTAAGGGCCAGGGCGGGTCAGAAGGCGGCATCAGGGTGCCGGGGATCTTCAGGTGGCCAGGTCACCTGCCCAGCGGTGTGACCCTTGACACGCCCACCTCCCTCATGGACCTACTACCCACCGTGCTCTCCCTTGCTAACCTTCCTTCACTACCTCAACTAGTGCCCTCAGCTGCTGACAAGGTCACTCCTACCCTCTATTGCTTTATGTATTTTCCTTAATATGATGTGAGTGGGATCTGTCAGTCTGACAGGTGAGTATGATCTGTCAGTCTGACAGGTGAATGTGATCTGTCAGCTTGACAGGTGAGTATGATCTGTCAGTCTGACAGGTGAGTATGATCGGTCAGCTTGACAGGTGAGAATGATCTGTCAGCTTGACAGGTGAGCATGATCTGTCAGTCTGACAGGTGAATGTGATCTGTCAGCTTGACAGGTGAGTATGATCTGTCAGTCTGACGAGGTAATTGTAGCTGACGTGAGATGATCTGGTCAGCTTGACAGGTGAATATGATCTGTCAGCTTGACAGGTGAGTATGATCTGTCAGCTTGACAGGTGAGCATGATCTGTCAGTCTGACAGGTGAGCATGATCTGTCAGTCTGACAGGTGAGCATGATCTGTCAGTCTGACAGGTGAGTATGATCTGTCAGCTTGACATGTGAATGAATGTTGGGATATATTATTATTTTCATTATTATTATTATTAATCATGGGGAAGTGCTAAACCCGGGGGGACAGGAGATAATAAAGTTAGACTCGAGGAAGGAAAGTGTAGTTCAATTTTTGTGAAGATGAAGATAATTCATGACACACTAGCATAAAGCAGTGCGTGAAGGGGCTTTCTAGATAGTAGTACGTCATTGATGTCAGCTAGGACTGTATACCTTGTACATGTACTTGTAGTAAATAAAGATATTATATTATTATTATTATTTAGTGCGTGTGGTCCACAGGAGCTGGATGGTGTGGATATCTCTGAGCTGCTGATCCATGGCAAGCAACTGGATGGTCATAGGGTTTTCCTTCACCACTGTGGCCAGTATATACACGCCATCAGACTTGTTACAGGTGAGAGAGAGAGAGTATATATATATATGCAAAAAGATCACAGTAAACAGGTGATATCAAAATATGCAAGACAACCACTATGAAAAAATAGAGGAATTCCAAGCGCTTTCGTGACTACTCACATTATCACATATAGTTCCTTGATGATGTGAGTAGTCACGAAAAGCTTGAATTCTCTATTATTTCATAGTGGTTGTCTTACATATATATATATATATATATATATATATATATATATATATATATATATATATATATATATATATATATATATATATATATATATATATATATATATATATATATATATATATTAGCTAACATTTTAAATGCGTATGAGAATGGCCTTGCTTTAATCAAGGTGGTAGAGAACAGGGAAGCAAGTAGAATAGCAAGAAATGAGGTAAAAACTATAGAAAACAACCAATATCATTATCACTGACTTTAGAATAGATATAAATTTAGTCCAGTCAAGGGACAATTTTAAAGTTTGACATCGTTAGGTGAGGTCATCATAGATGTTTAATGTTGCAGACCTGCATGTGTATAAGATGCAGGTGGTGAAGTACAAGTGGTCTGCAGGCAGTACACAGTGTGGCTGGGGCTACAACACTGCCTGCTTGTGTTTCGGTGAAGAATTCGTCACAGACATATCCAGCGAGCCAGAGCTCTATGACCTCGTCAAAGATCCATTCGAGGAGGGTCAGCCTATTGACCCCAGCACACAGGAGTGAGTTGTTGTCTTCTTTTTTCCTTTATTTTGTTTCCCCGTTCCTTTCATTCTTTTTTCTTTCTTTCATTATCTTTCATCTTTATTTTTTTCCTTTTCTTCTTATTATTTACTCTTGTCCTTTTTAGTTCCTACACTTCTGCTTCAGACACCTCCAGAAATTATGAAATATTTCGCATTGTATCTCCATTGTAACTAAGTAACTCAGTCCACACAATTGAAGATTATTGAATCAGTTTGATAAGCCATACTTTTGAAATTGTACCATTTGTTCATTAGATACATTTCTTATTATACATATGATTGTAAACTGCATAAGAAATCCTTCTTAATTAATAGTCTGTATGTAAATCTCAAGCAACATTAGGATTAGTTTGCCCGTAATACATTGCATATTAGTGACGTTCTTTTCTGCCTACCAATGTTTTATTACATGTAAGCTATATTATTTCTACCTCATAAATAAAAATTGTATTGTATTGAGTGATACAACTAAACAAAACTTGAAACAATAAGTATGGTGTTGTGGGCTGGCTGGTCTCTTACTTATAATACCTTACTTAGAACACTTCTTCCCTTCACCTGTTTCAACACCATCATATAAAGTATGTTAATAATGTCATCTAGGTCTGTATCAGATGTATCATGTATTTTATAGGAATAAAGATTATTATTATTATCAGTATTGTTATTACGTTGTTGTTGTTGTTTTGGTACCTCGCTTAAATTTGAGCTCTTTCTCTTGTTTCATTAATTTGGATCAGTTATTGCTTCCTTAAAGGCGTCCTCCTGGGCACCTCTTTATCTTATAACTTTGATTTCAACTATTTCAGCATCCCACACTTTTTTGCTTTTTAATTGAGTGGTAAATATTTGCAACAGATTACCAAAATAGTAATGCAGAGTAACAAATATATACACCTAAAACTTTATTTAAATTTGTAACTTGCATTGTTTATATGACCGGAAGATTCTAAAAATGTAGAGGCAACACAGCACCTCAGGAATAGAAGGTAATCAGAAAAAAACACGGAACGGACGGGGTTTGAACCCATGCAAGTGAAGCCTAAAACTCCATGCCAGTGCCTAAGGCACTCGTGTTATAACGATTTCGTGAGTCAAAAGATAATCAGCTTTGATCCAAGATTCAGTATCTCGTATCAAGAGACCTTCATCCGTATCAAGAGCCCTTCATCCGTATCAAGGAACTTCCCTTCTCATGGCTTACAGTTTGTACTGTGTTAATTCAAGTCTGTAAACTAATAGCCTCGTCAAGAACTCGTGGTATATTTTTCATTTTATTTATTATCTCTGTATTTGTATCTATTGCATGTGCTATAGTAATACTTGTATACAATCTGCTTTATGCGTTTGCTTCAGATACACAAGAGTGGTGAAGTCTCTGCAGAATTACCTGAAGCAGTGGCATCTCAGAGTCCGCTACGCACCTTCCCAGTTAGCCAATGTCGCTGAGATCATGTGGCGTCCGTGGCTCCAGCCGCAGTTCCCTTTCTAGCGTGTTCATGACCAAGACACCTGTAGCAACACCTTCTACCCTGTATCTGTATCCACACACTCTCCTATCCTCTATTATGTGTCCATAAACTGTTGTGAAAATTATGTGAGCAAATCACCTGCTTACAGGGCATTACCAGAATTATTACCTGCAAGTAATTTGGGTGAGATAAGTGGGACTTAAGTCACAGCAGGTCGCTGAACTGTAACTCTCTCGATGCCCACTTCCTCACCACTCTCACAAAAGCTAGACCTGACATTAAATTAGTAATTATAATATTAAAACCAGCTACTCTGATAAATTAAAGTTGTGTGGACTGTATATAATCAGGCTTGCTGGGTACACAAAATATAATTGATATTAACACTTACCATTTAATTACTGTAGATGGATCACACCACCACCTGCCTGACACCTAGACCCTACACTGGTCAGCTAGAGATCTAAATGCAAGGAGTAATGGTACACTTCCCTTTGAGTGACATTTACATTCCCTTATCTTCTGCCATCCACACGTAATTCTTGAGGTTCCTAATTGGAAATTCAGGCCGAAAACCCCAACTGACCTTCGAGAACGCCCTATTACATTGCACAACTCAGTCCATTTCTCATACATTAAATTCAATATGGCATCTCCCCCCCCCCGGTATCACTCCGCAGCTCTTACACCCCCTCACTCAAAATTTCTCGAAATGTCCAAATAGCATTATATTTTAATACACAATTATTATATTATTTATATGTTCTACATTTAGGAAATTATGTAAAAAAATTCCACAACTGTCCTACCGTGGATTATGCATTTACAAACACTCTCTTATTCTTTATGTATGCACAAACACTCACCACTTATTCTATATAAATCCACAAGAGTGGTGTCCACAAATGTCAGAGAAATGGAAAAGCAGTTTGATTCTCAACTGGTTCTTCCCTTGTGTGTTCAGTGCTGTAATAATAATTTGACCTATAAGACCCTACAAGGCTTTTGAAAATAAAAATTAAATACAACCTTACACTCGCAAAACCAGAACTGTATTACAAGACCAATAGTATGTAGTATTGCGTCTCATGAAGCGCTAAACCTGTATGGGTCATGCAGCCCACGGAGTGGTGGAGGCTGACACACTGCTCTCCCAGTTAGAGAAGAGGATTATTATGTCATTATTATCATGGTAGCGCTAAACCCGTGAGGATTATACAGTGCCTGTGGATGAGGGAGAGGGGATGGAAGGCACTCAGGCTTAATTTAAGAAACTGGAGCACAGACTCAACTTCCTAGATCAAGAGCCCCTCACCAGCATCAAGGAACCTTCCTTGAGGGGTAGAGGAGAGAAGCGAGCAACAGTGTCTTGTGAAGTAACACAGACAAGACAGTAATTAACCAATGAACAGGATTGCAAGGAACTTGCAATCCTGTTCATTGATAACTGGGACAAATTCTATGGCAAACGTGATATGTATGCAAGGGATGGGGTACATCTCTCTGGAGCTGGAGTGGTTGCATTAGTTAACTCGATTGAGGAGGCCACTGCTGACTTGTCTAGGACTTTAAACTGATAGATTATAGATGTCTGGGTGTGTGTGGGAAACAATCAGGTTGCAGTACTAGGGTTGAAAACAGCAGATATTACCTCGATACCTCAGGAGGAATATGTTTAAAAGACAATATTCAAAATAAAGTTGCTAGTAAAGCCAAAACAATTGATCAACAGAGACAGTAGAGAACAGAGAGTGACTAGCTCCCTTAATGTTTACTATACTAATAGTAGGAGTCTAAGAAATAAGATAGATGAGCTAAGATTACTTGCATATGAAGGTAATGTAAATATTATTGCTATAACAGAGACCTGGTTACACCTGAAAGATAAAGAAATGCCTTCTGAATGCCACATACAAGGGTCAACAGGAAGGGTGGTGGAGTGGCGATGTATGTCAGAGATAATTTAAATTGTTGTGTTAAACAAGATATAAAATTAGATGCATAGGACACAGAATCTGTTCGGTTACAGTTTCTCGAGAGTCATGAAAAATTAATTTTAGGTGTGATTTACAGGCTCACAAACCTTGATATGGAGTGCAGTAAGCTGCTATAGGACGAAATTCATGAGGCGTCTAGATATGAAAATGTTGTGTTAATAGGTGATTTTAACTTTAGACAAATTGATTGGAACAATGTGACAGAAAATTTTGAATCTAGCAACTTTCTTGATATGATTCAGGATTGCTTTTTAAATCAGTTTATGACAGAACCAACTAGAGGAAACAACCTGCTTGACTTGGTTCTTGCCAACAAAGAATCACCAATTAATAATCTTGAGGTTAATGATGAGCTTAGGGAAAGCGATCACAAATAATTTAGTTTCAATATATCATGGAATTACCCAGATAACTGCAATCCCAGACTTCCGCTTAGCCGATTTCATGGGACTGAGAAATTACCTGGGTGGGCTGAATTGGAATGACCTGACCGTGGGTCAGGTAGGTAGGGCTGGTTGCCAATATGACGTTTTTCAGAGCATAGTTCTAGCTGCCCAGACAATTTATGTTCCGAGTAGGGAAATTAGATCAAACAAAATGCTCCTAAATGAATAAACAATATATTAAAACATTTCATTGGTCAAAAGATAGGCATATATAGGCGTATCAAAAGAGGGGAAGGGGCAGTTAAGAAATCAATATATTCAATTAAAGAGAGAAATTAAAAAAGGGAATAAGAAAAGGAAAAGGAGCTTATGAGGCTAAAGTTGCAAGGGATTCGAAGACTAATCCAAAAGGTTTCTTTTATGTATATAGAAGTAAGATTAGGGACAAGATAAGCCCACTCAAAAGTTACTCAGGTCAGATCACCGACAGTGATAATGAAATGTGTAAAAATTTTAACACTTACTTCCTCTCAGTTTTTACTCAGGAAGATACTAGTGAAATTCCAGAAATAATAAATTATGTAGAACAGGACGATAATAAACTATGCACTATTGGGGTAACTAGTGACATGGTCCTCAGACAAATAGAGAAATTAAAACCTGTTGAACTGTTTGCAAGGGTTTTAAAGGAATGTAAAGAGGAACTTAGCTAACCTTTGGCTAATCTTTTCAACATATCACTACAAACTGGCATGGTGCCAGATAAGTGGAAAATGGCAAATGTACCTATCTTCAAAGCAGGAGACAGGTCCTTAGCTTCGAACTATAGACCAATTAGCCTTACCTCCATTTTGGGAAAATTTATGAAATCAATAATTGCAGAGGCAATTCGCAGCCATCTTGAAAAGCATAAATTAATCAACGAATCTCAGCACGGTTTTACAAAAGGGCGTTCCTGCCTTACAAATTTAATAACTTTTTTCACTAAGGTATTTGAGGAGGTAGATCATGGTAATGAATATGATATTGTGTATATGGACTTTAGTAAGGCTTTTGATAGAGTCCCACATCAGAGACTATTGAGGAAAATTAAAGCACGGAATAGGAGAATTTTTTTCCTGGATAGAGGCATGGTTGACAAATAGGCGGCAGAGAGTTTGCATAAATGGGGAGAAATCAGAGTGGGGAAGCGTCACAAGTGGTGTTCCACAGGGGCCAGTGTTGGGCCCCTTGTTGTTCACAATTTACATAAACGACATAGATGAGGGAATAAATAGCGACATAAGCAAGTTTGCCAATGACACCAAAATAGGCCGTCTAATTCATTCTAATGAGGACATTAGAGCACTCCAGGAAGATTTGAACAGACTGATGCAGTGGTCGAAGTGGCAGATGCAGTTTAATATAGACAAATGCAAAGTTCTAAACATTGGACAGGAAAATAACTATGCCACATATAAACTAAATAATGTAGATCTTAATATTACTGATTGCGAAAAAAATTTAGGGGTTCTGGTTAGCAGTAATCTAAAACCAAGACAACAATGCATAAGTGTTCGCAATAAAGCGAACAAAATCCTTGGCTTCATATCAAGAAGCATAAATAATAGGAGTTCTCAGGTTGTTCTTCAACTCTATATATCTTTGGTTAGGCCTCATTTAGATTATGCTGCACAGTTCAGGTCACCGTATTACAGAATGGATATAAATGTTCTGGAAAACGTATAAAGGAGGATGACAAAGTTGATCCCATTTATCAGAAAACTTCCCTTTGAGGACAGAATGAGGGTCCTGAATCTGCACTCTCTAGAAAGGCGTAGAATGGGGGAGGGGATATGACTGATGTGTATAAATGAATGGAAAATAGGAATACATAAAGGGAATGTAAATAACGTGCTAAAAATATCTAGACAAGACAGGACTCGCAGTAATGGTTTCAAGTTGGAAAAATTTAGATTCAGTGCTTTCCTATAGGAAAGCACTGAAACTAAACCAGTGCTTTCCTATAGGAGAGTACATACTGGTTTGGTAATAGTTGTGGATGAGTGGAACAAACTCTCGAGTACCGTCTCTGAAGGTAAAACGTAGTTTTAAAAATAGGATTAGATAAATACATGAGTGGGTATTGGTGGGTGTGAATTGTACCTGACTAGCTTGTGCTAATGAGTCTGATGCAGTGCTTCTTCCTTCTTAAGTGGATGTGACCTGGACCTGACTAGCTTGGGTCAGTGGGCCTCCTGCAGTGTTCCTTCTTTCTTATGTTCTTATATATGACCAATATGGGTTTGGGGCTTATTTTCATTATAATAATAACGAATTTCAGTCTATAACAATACAGTCTGTTTCGGAGTGATTTGCGTAGCTACATATCATGTCACTAGGCCTAAAAAAGTAGTTAATTCTTGGCTAAATTAACTAATTTAACCGCCAATAAGCAAAAATATACGTGAAGAATGTTATCCATGGTAAGAGCGGCAGGGTGACACACACTAGTCATCTCAGTAGCCTAATACCTCAGAAAACCTCTCGTTATGCACGATGACAAACACGGGCTGTGTGAACATGCACCAGGTGCTGAGGTTCATGGGGTGTGGTTGATGCATCAGGTATGAGGATTATATTGAAGGCAGTGTGGAGGTGGGTTGGCAGGGGCGCCATGGGGACTGGGACGTGGGTCGTCAGATGTAATGTTATCCACAACTCCCAGGCAACACGCTGAAGCCTCAGAGTCGGAAGCCAGAGGTTGCTTTACCGTGACATGCTTGTGTCAGGAGCCAGACAGGCATGATTAAATTTATTCAGGTACAGGTACACATAATTACAGTTACATAAATTATCATACATACACTATGTCTATATTGCCTAGGATAACCCTAAAAAGAAGACAAATTGACTTATTTCCATTGGGGGTCCTTGTATGGCAGGATTGTATGATAGGATTGTAGAGTAGAATCAGGGTACACCTGTGGATTCTATCTCACATTCATCTTCAGATGCATAATAGAACTGATAAATTGGCAAATCTAACAAAATAAGCAGACTTCTGGATGTCACTACCGCCCGGCTCTGGCTAAATTATCTCTGGGATGTTACATCAGCATCAGCTGATGTAGACATAACTAAATGTAAACTTTGCCAGATGGACAACTGTCACACCGTGCGTCATTATATGCTGGAATGTGATAATGTTAATGAATTCAGGAAACTCACTCACGAATATTTAAGGAATGTCAAAGTATTTTACCCACCTCGAGTATACCTAGAGGGCATTCCAAAGGTCAACGCCCCCGCGGCCCGATCCATGACCAGGCTCTCACAGTGTTATATTACCAACCATTCTGAAAAACACCCTACCTGCCTACTGTCAATAATTCATAACCATTTAAACTTGTTTAAACTCAACCATACCTTACTAAACTATAAGGTAATATAAATTATTCAAAACCACAAATAAGATACAATTAATTTGTTTGTGACTTGATTCATGTCTGCATAAATAATCATTAAGATTGTAACCAGATATAAATATATAACTGGTTCATTACCACTAACTTGTTTAGCTATCAAAATTTGCTGCCCAGTCCCTGGACCCATTATGTGCCTTGCTGCCCAGTCCCTGGACCCATTATGTGCCTTGCTGCCCAGTCCCTGGACACATTATGTGCCTTGCTGCCCAGTCCCTGGACCCATTATGTGCCTCTGTAATCTTTTGACTACCACCCACACCACGGGTATGGGGTGAGTAATAAAGATATTAACTTGAAACTTCCATAAGTAGCCATAGGATGATAAAGCAATGAAACCAAAACTTTCAAATTGTTTATGCCATACAGATGTCATTGGTGTATATATACAAATGTACTATGTCTATTATTTAGTAAAGCAGTAACTAATTCGTAAATAACATGCGCTTAGGAGAGGAAACTTGACAGTGGTCCAGGATGGTCCAGAACTGTTTATAACCACGGTATTGTGAGCTGAGTCTCAAGCAGTAACTAAGTCCAATACTACTACTACTACTGCTACTACTACTATTACTACTACTACTACTACTACTACTACTACTACTACTACTACTACTACTACTACTACTACTATTACTACTACTACTACTACTACTACTAATAATAATAATAATAATAATAATAATAATAATAATAATATCAATATACGTAATATACTTTATTTCACAAGTCACTGAAGAAGGATATCTGACATCAATGACATTCTAATATATAGAAAGCCGCTTCTTATGCAGAGCATTTCGGGCCGTGACCCGAACCCTACAACCACATGTAGGTGAGTATGCTAGACCTCCAATATAGCTGATGCTCACTCCTGTGATGTCACTACAAATACTACGTACTGCATGGTAAAACTTTACTGAGAGTACTTATTTATAGTTTAGCTGACTTTCAAAGTCTTAGATGATAGTTATATTATGCCCTTCATACCATCCTATGGACAACAATCACCCTATACCCATTCTAGGGAAGATAGTTACCTCAAACCCATATAGTTAAAAGATTAGAGAGGCAGATAATAGGTTCAGCAACTTGGGTCCCAATATCTAATTACCGTATCTTGTTACAGTAATAATGAAACGTCAATGAGAGTAATGGATTCATAAAAACAATATTATGAAGACGGTAAAACTTCAGAGGCATCAGTTACTTGGTTTGTTAGGTTTAAAACCTATTGCCTGCACAAGGGTCACATCACATGTATACCAAGAGAGAAACCTTAAATCCCTAAAATAGGATTCACAGTAAATTCTTAGTCTATTAGTACCTAGAGATATAAGCCATTCGGTGTATATACAAATTCAGTCACGCCCTATGAATCAGTGTAGGAGTGATGTACAGCCTAGCACACAAGCATCAGTGTGGGAGTGATGTACAGCCTAGCAAACAAGCATCAGTGTGGGAGTGATGTACAGCCTAGCACACAAGCATCAGTGTGGGAGTGATGTACAGCCTAGTACACAAGCATCAGTGTGAGAATGATGTACAGCCTAGCACACAAGCATCAGTGTGGGAGTGATGTACAGCCTAGAACAAGCATCAGTGTGGGAGTGATGTACAGCCTAGCACACAAGCATCAGTGTGGAGTGATGTACAGCCTAGCACACAAGCATCAGTGTGGGAGTGATGTACAGCCTAGCACACAAGCATCAGTGTGGAGTGATGTACAGCCTAGCACACAAGCATCAGTGTGGGAGTGATGTACAGCCTAGTACACAAGCATCAGTGTGAGAATGATGTACAGCCTAGCACACAAGCATCAGTGTGGGAGTGATGTACAGCCTAGCACACAAGCATCAGTGTGGGAGTGATGTACAGCCTAGCACACAAGCATCAGTGTGGAGTGATGTACAGCCTAACACACAAGCATCATGTGGGAGTGATGTACAGCCTAGTACACAAGCATCAGTGTGAGAATGATGTACAGCCTAGCACACAAGCATCAGTGTGGGAGTGATGTACAGCCTAGCACACAAGCATCAGTGTGGGAGTGATGTACAGCCTAGCACACAAGCATCAGTGTGGGAGTGATGTACAGCCTAGCACACAAGCATCAGTGTGGGAGTGATGTACAGCCTAGTAACAAGCATCAGTGTGGAATGATGTACAGCCTAGCACACAAGCATCAGTGTGGGAGTGATGTACAGCCTAGCACACAAGCATCAGTGTGGGAGTGATGTACAGCCTAGCACACAAGCATCAGTGTGGGAGTGATGTACAGCCTAGCACACAAGCATCAGTGTGGGAGTGATGTACAGCCTAGCACACAAGCATCAGTGTGGGAGTGATGTACAGCCTAGCACACAAGCATCAGTGTGGGAGTGATGTACAGCCTAGTACACAAGCATCAGTGTGGGAGTGATGTACAGCCTAGTACACAAGCATCAGTGTGGGAGTGATGTACAGCCTAGTAAACAAGCATCAGTGTGGGAGTGATGTACAGCCTAGACACAAGCATCAGTGTGGGAGTGATGTACAGCCTAGCACACAAGCATCAGTGTGGGAGTGATGTACAGCCATAACACAAGCATCAGTGTGGGAGTGATGTACAGCCTAGTACACAAGCATCAGTGTGAGAATGATGTACAGCCTAGCACAACAAGCATCAGTGTGGGAGTGATGTACAGCCTAGCACACAAGCATCAGTGTGGGAGTGATGTACAGCCTAGCACACAAGCATCAGTGTGGGAGTGATGTACAGCCTAGCACACAAGCATCAGGTGGGAGTGATGTACAGCCTAGTACACAAGCATCAGTGTAGAATGATGTACAGCCTAGCACACAAGCATCAGTGTGGGAGTGATGTACAGCCTAGCACACAAGCATCAGTGTGGGAGTGATGTACAGCCTAGCACACAAGCATCAGTGTGGGAGTGATGTACAGCCTAGCACACAAGCATCAGTGTGGGAGTGATGTACAGCCTAGTACACAAGCATCAGTGTGAGAATGATGTACAGCCTAGCACACAAGCATCAGTGTGGGAGTGATGTACAGCCTAGCACACAAGCATCAGTGTGGGAGTGATGTACAGGCCCAGCACACAAGCATCAGTGTGGGAGTGATGTACAGCCTAGCACACAAGCATCAGTGTGGGAGTGATGTACAGCCTAGCACACAACCATCAGTGTGAGAATAATGTACAGCCTAGCACACAAGCATCAGTGTGAGAATGATGTACAGCCTAGCACACAAGCATCAGTGTGGGAGTGATGTACAGCCTAGCACACAAACATCAGTGTGGGAGTGATGTACAGCCTAGCACACAAGCATCAGTGTGAGAGTGATGTACAGCCTAGCACACAAGCATCAGTGTGGGAGTGATGTACAGCCTAGCACACAAGCATCAGTGTGGGAGTGATGTACAGCCTAGCACACAAACATCAGTGTGAGTGATGTACAACCTAGCACACAAGCATCAGTGTGGGAGTGATGTACAACCTAGCACACAAGCATCAGTGTGGGAGTGATGTACAACCTAGCACACAAGCATCAGTGTGAGAGTGATGTACAGCCTAGCACACAAACATCTATGTGAGAATGATGTACAGCCTAGCACACAAGCAACAGTGTGAGAGTGATTTACAGCCTAGCACACAAGAATCAGTGAAGGAGTGATGTACAATCTAGCACACAAACATCAATGTGAGAGTGATGTACAGCCTAGCACACAAGCATCAGTGTGGGAGTGATGTACAGCCTATCACACAAGCATCAGTTTGGGTGTGATGTACAGCCTAGCACACAAACATTAGTGTGAGAGTGATGTACAGCCTAGCACACAAACATCAGTGTGGGAGTGATGTACAGCCTAGCACACAAGCATCAGTGTGAGAGTGATGTACAGCCTAGCACACAAACATCAATGTGAGAGTGATGTACAGCCTAGCACACAAACATCAGTGTGGGTGTGATGTACAGCCTAGCACACAAACATCAATGTGAGAGTGATGTACAGCCTAGCACAAAAGCATCAGCGTGGGAGTGATGTACAGCCTAGCACGCAAACATCAGTGTGGGAGTGATGTACAGCCTAGTACACAAGCATCAGTGTGAGAGTGATGTACAGCGTAGCACACAAGCATCAGTGTGAGAGTGATGTACAGCCTAGCACACAAACATCAGTGTGGGAGTGATGTACAACCTAGCACACAAGCATCAGTGTGGGGGTGATGTACAGCCTAGCACACAAGAATCAGTGTGAGAGTGATGTACAGCCTGGCACACAAGCATCAGTGTGAGAGTGATGTACAGCCTAGCACACAAGCTTCAGTGTGAGAGTGATGTACAGCCTAGCACACAAGCATCAGTGTGGGAGTGATGTACAGCCTAGCACACAAACATCAGTGTGGGAGTGATGTACAACCTAGCACACAAGCATCAGTGTGGGGTGATGTACAGCCTAGCACACAAGCATCAGTGTGAGTGATGTACAGCCAGCACACAAGCATCAGTGTGGGAGTGATGTACAGCCTGCACACAAGCATCAGTGTGGAGTGATGTACAGCCTAGCACACAAGCATCAGTGTGGAGTGATGTACAGCCTAGCAACAAGCATCAGTGTGGAGTGATGTACAGCCAGCACACAAGCATCAATGTGGAGTGATGTACAGCCTAGCACACAAGCATCAGTGTGAGAGTGATGTACAGCCTAGCACACAAGCATCAGTGTGGGAGTGATGTACAGCCTGGCACAAAGCATCAGTGGGGAGTGATGTACAGCCTAGCACACAAGCATCAGTGTGGGAGTGATGTACAGCCTAGCACACAAGCATCAGTGTGAGTGATGTACAGCCTAGCACACAAGCATCAGTGTGGGAGTGATGTACAGCCTAGCACACAAGCATCAGTGTGAGAGTGATGTACAGCCTAGCACACAAGCATCAGTGTGGGAGTGATGTACAGCCTGGCACACAAGCATAATTGTGGGAGTGATGTACAGCCTAGCACACAAGCATCAGTGGGGGAGTGATGTACAGCCTAGCACACAAGCATCAGTGTGGGAGTGATGTACAGCCTAGCACACAAGCATCAGTGTGGGAGTGATGTACAGCCTAGCACACAAGCATCAATGTGGGAGTGATGTACAGCCTAGCACACAAGCATCAGTTTGGGAGTGATGTACAGCCTAGCACACAAGCATCAGTGTGGGAATATGTACAGCCTAGCACACAAGCATCAGTGTGGGAGTGATGTACAGCCTAGCACACAAGCATCAGTGTGGGAGTATGTACAGCCTAGCACACAAGCATCAGTGTGGGAGTATGTACAGCCTAGCACACAAGCATCAGTGTGGGAGTGATGTACAGCCTAGCACACAAGCATCAGTGTGGGAGTGATGTACAGCCTAGTAAACAAGCATCAGTGTGGGAGTGATGTACAGCCTAGTACACAAGCATCAGTGGGGGAGTGATGTACAGCCTAGTACACAAGCATCAGTGTGGAGTGATGTACAGCCTAGCACACAAGCATCAGTGTAGGAGTGATGTACAGCCTAGTAAACAAGCATCAGTGGGAGTGATGTACAGCCTAGCACACAAGCATCAGTGGGAGTGATGTACAGCCTAGTAAACAAGCATCAGTGGGAGTGATATACAGCCTAGTAAACAAGCATCAGTGCTAGGCTGTACTCAGTACAGCCTAGCACACAAGCATCAGTGGGGAGTGATGTACAGCCTAGTACACAAGCATCAGTGTGGGAGTGATGTACAGCCTAGTAAACAAGCATCAGTGTGGGAGTGATGTACAGCCTAGCACACAAGCATCAGTGTGGGAGTGATGTACAGCCTAGTAAACAAGCATCAGTGTGGGAGTGATGTACAGCCTAGTAAACAAGCATCAGTGTGGGAGTGATGTACAGCCTAGTAAACAAGCATCAGTGTGGGAGTGATGTACAGACTAGTAAACAAGCATCAGTGTGGGAGTGATGTACAGCCTAGTAAATAAGCATCAGTGTGGGAGTGATGTACAGCCTAGTACACAAGCATCAGTGTGGGAGTGATGTACAGCCTAGTAAACAAGCATCAGTGTGGGAGTGATGTACAGCCTAGTACACAAGCATCAGTGTGGGAGTGATGTACAGGCTAGTAAACAAGCATCAGTGTGGGAGTGATGTACAGCCTAGTAAACAAGCATCAGTGTGGGAGTGATGTACAGCCTAGTAAATAAGCATCAGTGTGGGAGTGATGTACAGCCTAGTAAATAAGCATCAGTGTGGGAGTGATGTACAGCCTAGTACACAAGCATCAGTGTGGGAGTGATGTACAGCCTAGTACACAAGCATCAGTGTAGGAGTGATGTACAGCCTAGTAAATAAGCATCAGTGTGGGAGTGATGTACAGCCTAGTAAATAAGCATCAGTGTGGGAGTGATGTACAGCCTAGTAAACAAGCATCAGTGTGGGAGTGATGTACAGCCTGGCCAGCTGCTTTCAGCTTTTCCCATTAACTCGGCTTCCTGTATTTTGTCGTCATGTTCTCTCTTTTTTCTCTTCACTCCTGTTTGCTTAATTTTTATAATATTATATAATTGTTGTTTATTTAATTCTTGGTCTATTAAAAGTGAAAATATCTTCTAAAGCCGCTGGAAAAATAGATATTGATGAGTAAACGATGATTCACTCAACAAATCACAGAGGCTGGGAAAAAGAAATAAGATAGCGGTGGATTTATTAATAGTGGTGCTGGTAATGCACCAGTGGTGGCAGTGGTGTTGGTAATGCTCCAGTGGTGGCAGTGGTGTTGGTAATGCACCAGTTGTGGCAGTGGTGTTGGTAATGCTCCAGTGGTGGTAGTGGTGTTGGTAATGCACCAGTTGTGGCAGTGGTGTTGGTAATGCTCCAGTGGTGGCAGTGGTGTTGGTATTGCACCAGTGGTGGCAGTGGTGTTGGTATTGCACCAGTGGTGGCAGTGGTGTTGGTAATGCTCCAGTGGTGGCAGTGGTGTTGGTAATGCACCAGTGGTGGCAGTGGTGTTGGTAATGCTCCAGTGGTGGCAGTGGTGTTGGTAATGCACCAGTGGTGGCAGTGGTGTTGGTAATGCCCAGTGTGGCAGTGGTGTTGGTATTGACACAGTGGTGGCAGTGGTGTTGGTAATGCACCAGTGGTGGTAGTGGTGTTGGTAATGCATGGCAGTGGTGGTAGTGGTGTTGAGTAGTTAGTGGTTTTATCTCCAGTGGTGGAGTGGTGTTGGTAATGCATCCAGTGGTGGCAGTGGTGTTGGTAATGCTCCAGTGGTGGAGTGGTGTTGGTAATGCACCAGTGGTGGCCAGTGGTGGTAAGCCAGTGGCAGTGGTGTTGTAATGCTCAGTGGTGGCAGTGGTGTTGGTAATGCACCAGTGGTGGCAGTGGTGTTGGTAATGCACCAGTGGTGGCAGTGGTGTTGGTAATGCTCCAGTGGTGGCAGTGGTGTTGGTAATGCACCAGTGGTGGCAGTGGTGTTGGTAATGCACCAGTGGTGGCAGTGGTGTTGGTAATGCACCAGTGGTGGCAGTGGTGTTGGTAATGCTCCAGTGGTGGCAGTGGTGTTGGTATTGCACCAGTGGTGGCAGTGGTGTTGGTAATGCCCAGTGGTGGCAGTGGTGTTGGTAATGCACCAGTGGTGGCAGTGGTGTTGGTAATGCTACCAGTGGTGCAGTGGTGTTGGTAATGCCCAGTGGTGGTAGTGGTGTTGGTAATGCAGCAGTGGTGGCAGTGGTGTTGGGGGTTTAATGCACCAGTGGTGGCAGTGGTGTTGGTAATGCACCAGTGGTGGCAGTGGTGTTGGTAATGCACCAGTGGTGGTAGTGGTGTTGGTAATGCACCAGTGGTGTCAGTGGTGTTGGTAATGCACCAGTGGTGGTAGTGATGTTGGTAATGCATTAATAGTGGATGTATTAGTAGTGGTGTTAGTAATGCACCACACATCAGTCCGACACATCAACCACATAACCACCACCATTAACCATCACCACCAACACTATTAACCATCACCTGCACCACCACTGAACATACAATCATAATGAAGCCTAGTACAGCCCAATACCTGACGTGTTATCTGCGATTTCAACTCCATCCTTGATTAATTCACTATATGAATATCACTGCCATATTAATTACAGTATTATTACCTACATATATTAAAACAAAATCGAAAAACCCTCACCTATTGTCAAGACTCTAGAGATAACTCAGGAGAAACTTCCTTCTGGACTAGAAGACAATTGTGACAGACAAGCCACACAGAATAACTGAGAAGAATAAAGAAAATAACTGAATAACGAAAATATAAAAAAGAAATCATGTTGTTTAATCAGACTGAGGGGCGAGTGCTGTGCTCTTACTTGAAGACGAAATCTATAGCACTCATGTAGGAGTGTTCGGCTTACAACCGAAAGGGCGTGGGTTTAATCCTGGGCAGAGTGAGATGTATAGCAAGTTTTTGTCACCTACTGTCCCTGTTCACTTGGCAGCAAATACATACTTAAAAGTTAGTGGACTGTTGTGGGTCGCGTCCCAGGGAAGGATCTATAAGGTCAGCAACGATCATACGCAACACTGATTCCCTTTGTTCGGTTATTCTGTATTATTAACCTCATTGGGTTAATTGAATATAATCTGCTTCTATAGCACACAAGTTACTGGGAGCACAGGGTCGCTGATGAGAGGAAGAGCTTGACCCTCAAGAGAAGAGAAGTCCTAACTTCCTACAGACAATGAACAATTACAGGAATGTGAAGATTACAAATCAAAAGTGACTTGATGCCCGAGATATATCAGACAGATATATAGATAGATAAATAGAGTACTTACCTAAATCTACTATCAGTTTGTGGTTGCAGGGGTCAAGTCTCAGCTCCTGACCCCTACTTTTGACTTACCACTTGCTAGATTAATTCCCTCATAGCCGCGTGAGCCTTACCGTACCTGCTCTTAAAACTATGTATGGCACCTGCCTCCACCGCTTCATTGAGATCATTAAACTTCTCTCATATAGCCTATCTCTGTCTACCCTATCAGTTTCCCCTGAGTAGTTTTTTTTTATGTTGTCATTATATCTCTCTTGTTTTTCTGTCCACCAATGTCGATAGTCAGTTCCGTTAGCCTGTCGTTGTAGCTCACCCCTTAGCCCTGCAGCGAGTCGCGTTGCATACTTTTGCACTTTCTCCAGTTTCGTAACATGCTTTTTCATGTGTGGGTTCCATGCTGGTGCTACATACTCCAAGATGGGCCTGACGTATGTTGTATAAAGGTCTCAAAATGACTCTTTGTCGAGATTCCTGAAGGTCACTCTTAGATTTGCCAAATAAGCATTAGCTGCAGAGGTTATTCGACTGATGTGAGCAAGGTCTGCATCCTCTGTGTATACTCACCTGTATGTGGTTGCTGGGGTCGAGTCTTGGCTCCTGTACGTGTGTGTGTACTCACATATTTGTACTCACCTATGTATTTGTAGTTGCAAGGGTCGAGTCACAGCTCCTGGCTCTGCCTCTTCGCTGGTCGTTACTACGTCCATTGTCCCTGCTCCATGAGCTTTGCGTATCTCTTCTTAAAGCTATGTATGGGTTCTGCCTTTACTACATCACTCCGGATTGTTCCACTTCCTGACAACTCTATGACTGAATTCAGAAATACTTCCTAACATCCCCGTGATTCACCTGAGTTTTCAACTTCCAGTTGTGACCCCTTGTTGCTGTGTCCCATCTCTGGAACATTGTCCCCATCCACCTTGTCAATGTGTGTGTGTGTGTAAGCAGCAGTAAGGAGGTGGTGTGTAAGGTGTGAGACCCGAGACAATGTGTTGAGGATCAGGTGTGTGGTGGCAGGGAAGTGAGGAGGCTGGTTACACCACTCTTCTCCAGCCAGGTGTCTCAGGTGTTCCATGTGCTTCTTACATGAGGAGGCAAGGAGAGACAGGTGACTCTTCCACTAAGAAGGTGTTTGTCACTGAAGGAAGAACCTTGGATAACTTTAAATATAGATAGGACGGGTACATGAGTGGGTGTGAGATGTACCTGCCTAGCATGGACCAGTAGGTCTCCTGCAATGTTCCTTTATGCTTGCGTTTTTTCCACCACTAGGCTGCATTTACATTGCTAGGGATGTCTTTGCCCATTTAAACACACGTCAAAGGTGGAGAATAGATGGTGGTGAGTTTCTCCCATTTTCAAGCGCTCTATAGCCCCTATGGGTTCAGCGCTTTCCCGTAATTAAAATAATAGTGTTCATTTAAACAAAATACCATCAAGATAACCCTTTCCCCTAAAATAAAGAGGTAATGCATGTCAGCGTACATACAGAAGACGTGATGCACACGCTGTTGTGGTGTCATGCCAGTAACCACTGACCGCCGGTGGAGACACCTCACACTTCTACCAATCATAACATGAAGTATTTCGTCCGCTGCAACCATGAGCCTAGACCCCTCTACATCAATGAACTCAAAAAAGGGAAAAGTACAGGCGGTCATAAAAGACTAACGCAGGAAAAAAATAAAAATATATATGCATTGCGTATGTATGTGTGTATGTGTATGCATATATATATATATATATATATATATATATATATATATATATATATATATATATTATATATATTGTGTGTGTGTGTGTATGTATGCGTGAATATGTGTGTAAATATGTATGCGTGTACTTATATACATAGGAATACATGTGAATGATAGATATCAGAGGACTCTAAAAGTCCACACTCAATTTTCAGGAAAGACTATTTACTTCTGTCTAGATTAAGGACTATCGCAGCTCAGCCTACAACCGAGAATGTATAGATTATCGTATTCAGGGAGAAATAATAAACCCGTAGGTGTCATCGGCGCGTGAGGAATGGGAGGTTTTCCTGTTTGACTCAGGGATGGGGAGGGTACCTCTATTTCATTGGCTCAAGAGCCCTTCATCAGTGACCAGGCACTGATGATAAGGTATGCAGGAGGACCTGCATAACAGGAAATGGGGAAAGGGAGGTCGAATGAAGAGGTTCCAGCCTATGGGGGGTCGAATGAGGGAGTCCCAGCCTATGGGAGGTCGAATGAGGAAGGTCCAGCCTATGGAGGTCGAGCGAGGGGAGGCCCAACCTATGAGGTCAACTGAGGGAGGTTCTATTCTATGGGAGGTCGAGCGAGGGGGGTCCAACCTATGAGGGAGGTTCTATTCTATGGGGGGTCGAGTGAACGGGGTTCCAGCTTATGGGTGGTCGAAAAAGGGAGGTTTCAGCCTATGGAAGGTCACGTAAGGCGGGGTTCCAGCCTATGAGTGGTGCAGTAAGGGAAGGTTCCATCTTATGGGAGGTAGACGGTCAAAGCACATTTTGTGCTGAAGACTCAGAATAGGACGAATAATAAATTTACTCAACTACATTTCAGTCAGTCCTAAACCATTATCAAGTCAAATCTGAGAAAAATGTGGGAATACAGGAAGGCAGGTCAGTTAAAGACATGAGCAAGGCAGGAGACAGGTCAGGTGAACAAAATACCAGAAGACAGGTCAGGAGAAAAGGTGAGAAGAAAGCCAAAGTTAGGTCAAGTCACGAGCGTTCTGAAAGGTAGAACACATATCAGTGTACTTACTTGGAAAGGCAAGCATCAACAGAAACAAAACTTGGTCTAGATTCATGTTCGGAATATTGTGTATAAGGGCTGGTTCAACAAGAGGGTGTCTGTGAAGGCTAGAAGAGGGATAAATAATTCTGGTCGAAGACCAACTTATGGAATAGCTATGGTCTCTAACACGACAGAAAAGTTAGAATCGGGAAGGTAAACACTTCTTTGTTTTGTTCCTCAAGTCTATCAAAGCAGCCGAGCCCAACTCTGAAAATTTAGTACTCAATACATACCATGATCACGTTAAAGAATAAACCAACACAACCTTTCTCCACACTACAAAAGCAGTTTGTTCTATATAGCTGGGAAATTACAAACATCAATGCATTACACCAATTGCCTCAGTGCAACAGTCCCAGATACAAATACCAGTACCTATTTTTTTTTCTAAAAACAATGGCAACAGGAGTAAGGAGAGTTGCATATACGTCTTGTCTCGTCCGTACTGAACCCGAGTCCTTTGGTTATGAGTTGAAGATGCTTCACATCAACACAATAACCGCTAAGGTAAACCTGATAAATACTCCACTGACTCAAGTCAGCAAAAACAAAACAAAACACAGCACAATCAAATAAACCAGAACAATTATATCTGAATTCTTAAAAAAATATTCGAGGCAAAAATAGGAAAAAGGGACCAATCATAATCCTAATACGTGGTAACAAATAGGAATAGTTTTATTGGGCATGAGCGACGCAATGGCAACACTTTAGCTCTTAAGCCTGTGAAATAGACTGATCAAGTCGTATATTTATTCTGTCTCCTCCCACCCTAAATACTATATTAGGAAGCTTAGCCGAGGGTTTACGTTTTTCATATTGTGCTTTACTCCTGAGCTCTTAGCTTAACCTAGATATCCCAACAATATCAGAGAGACTCAGAGTAGATTTATAGCGTTCATATTACTAACGGTTGCCTTTTATTAATATTTTATATACCTAATATAAATTTTTAATTATATTATATTCAAATATATAACGCATACATGTACTGAAAAAGAGACATATTTTCCAGCATTTAAAAAATCTAGTGGAGGGAGGATGGTTCAGTTGTCAACAGAGGCGGTGGTGGGGGGTTGTGTCAACACGACCTCCCTGTCTTTTATTGCATATTAAAAACAAAATAAAACATTCGAAGCAGTCTTCAGTATGTAGTGAAATGCATAATCCTCATTTGGATTATGCAGCTCAGTTTTGGTCTCCTTACTACAGGATGGATATAGATTCATTGGAGAACATACAAAGAAGAATGACTAAAATGATTTACAGTATAAGAAATCTCCCGATGAAGATAGACTTAGAGCGTTGAATCTCCACTCTCTGGAGAGACGTAGAATGAGGAGATATCATCGAGGTGTACAAGTGGATGATGGGCATAAACAAAGGAGATATTAATAAATACTGAGGATATCGAACCAAGTAAGAACCATAAATAACGGATTTAAATTGGATAAATTTAGATTTAGAAAGGACATAGGCAAGTACTGGTTTTCGAACAGAGTTGTAGATGCGTGGAACAATCTTCCGAGTACTGTGATAGAGGCTAGGACCTTGGGTGGCTTTAAAAAGAGATTGGACAAATATATGAGTGGGAGGGGCTGGGTTTGATTGGTGTCGTGAGTACGGGAATAAATTCTTAGGTAGTGGTGGTTTTGATATGGACCTGCCTTGTATGGGCCAGTAGGCCTTCTGCAGTGTTCCTCCATTCTTATGTTCTTATGTTCTTATGTAGGTAAGAATATTAACTCCGTTGAACACAAAATTAATACGTGCATTTAAATTTTGGTATGATTACCGCCTAGTAGGAAGGTACCTGTTCAACATGTATATATTTTATTATTTCTAATAGTTTTAAATTAATTTCCAGTTGAAAGATTTTATTAAGCAAACAGTTACTACGGTTAACCTTCATTATACTTGGATATCGCTGTTGTATATGATGCAGTGTTTAACAAGCGGATAGGGAGTGAGTAGTTAGCCATTATTAAACAACTATTTAGCACATAGGTGTCGCATAGTATTATTTAATTGCCTAAGTGACGCGAAATAGTCCGTGTATTAACAGAACTGACTCCACATTATAGTTTCTCGTGATGAACTTCCCGTGTCCTTAACATCCCTAGCATGTATGAGTTTCACGTGTCCATGAAGTCACGTGTCCTAATGACAGTTCAACGTGTCCTTAACAGATTTCAACGTGTCCTAATGACAGTTTCAACGTGTCCTAATGACGAGTTTCAACGTGTCCTAATTGATACGAGTTTCACGTCTCAACGTTCAATGACGAGTTTCAACGTGTCCTTAATCGATTTCACGGATACGTTTCACGTGTCACTTAATGACGAGTTTCAACGTGTCCTTAATGACGAGTTTCAGCGTGTCCTTAATGACGAGTTTCAGCGTGTCCTTAATGACGAGTTTCAACGTGTCCTTAATGACGAGTTTCAACGAGACCTTAGTGACGAGTTTCAGCAAGTCCTTAATAATGACTTTAATGTTTCAACGAGTCCTTAATGACGAAGTTTCCCCCATGTCCTTAATGACAAGTTTCCCCCATGTCCTTAATGACGAAGTTTCCCCCATGTCCTTAATGACGAAGTTTCCCCCATGTCCTTAATGACGAAGTTTCCCATGTCCTTAATGACGAGTTTCCCCATGTCCTTAATGACGAGTTTCCCCATGTCCTTAATGACGAGTTTCCCCATGTCCTTAATGACGAGTTTTCCCCATGTCCTTAATGAAGTTTCCCATGTCCTTAATGACGAAGTTTCCCCATGTCCTTAATGAGAAGTTTCCCCCATGTCCTTAATGACGAAGTTTCCCCCATGTTCTTAATGAAGTTTCCCATGTCCTTAATGATGAGTTTCCCCCCATGTCCTTAATGATGATTTTCCCCATGTCCTTAATGAAGATTTTCCCCATGTCCTTAATGAAGATTTTCCCCATGTCCTTAATGAAGATTTTCCCCCATGTCCTTAATGAAGATTTTCCCCCATGTCCTTAATGAAGATTTTCCCCCATGTCCTTAATGAAGATTTTCTCCCATGTCCTTAATGAAGATTTTCCCCCATGTCCTTAATGAAGATTTTCCCCCATGTCCTTAATGAAGATTTTCCCCATGTCCTTAATGAAGATTTTCCCCCATGTCCTTAATGAAGATTTTCCCCCATGTCCTTAATGAAGATTTTCCCCAATGTCCTTAATGAAGATTTTTCCCCATGTCCTTAATGAAGATTTTTCCCCATGTCCTTAATGAAGATTTTCCCCCATGTCCTTAATGAAGAGTTTCCCCATGTCCTTAATGAAGAGTTTCCCCATGTCCTTAATGAAGAGTTTCCCCATGTCCTTAATGAAGAGTTTCCCCATATCCTTAATGAAGAGTTTCCCCATGTCCTTAATGAAGAGTTTCCCCATGTCCTTAATGAAGAGTTTCCCCATGTCCTTAATGATGAGTTTCCCATATATTTAATGAGTGTATTCCGGGGCCTTCATCCTGATTTCCACATGTCCTTATTGATAATATTTTTATCCTTACTGATTTAAGGTTAGAATAATACCCAGCAGCCTGACACCAGTTCATCACAGATTTATGGGTGTTCGTCTCATTGCAAAGCGTAAAGCGAACGATAGTTTATGCGACAACGTAAAAAGTACAGAAATTTAACAAAAAAAAAAGCTCAGTTGTGGGATATATCGAAGGTGACTGAACAGCCGAGAGCTAAGGGGAAAGAGAGGGGAAGGAGAGAGAGGGTGAAGGAGAGAGAGAGAGGGGAGAGAGAGAGAGAGGGAAGGAGAGAGAGAGGGGAAAGAAGAGAGAGAGAGGAAGGAAGAGAGAGAGAGGAGAAGGAGAGAGAGAGGGAAGGGAGAGAGAGGAAGAGAGAGAGGGAAGGAGAAGAGAGAGAGAGAGGGAGGAAGAGAGAGGAGGGAAGGAGAGAAGAGAGAGGGGAAGGGAGAGAGAGAGAGAGGAGGGAAGGAGAGAGGAGAAGGGGAGAGGGGAAGGAGAGAGAGAGAGAGGGGAAGGAAGAGAGAGGGGAAGAGAGAGAGAGGGGAAGGAGAAGAGAGGGGAAGGAGGAGAGAGAGAGGGGAAGGAGAGAGGAAGGGAAGGAAGGAGGAGAGAGAGAGGGAAGGAGGAGAGAAAGGAAGGGAGAGAGGAAGAGAGAGAGGGAAGGAGGGAGAGAGAGGGAAGGAGGGAGAGAGAGAGGAGGGGAAGAGCAGATTTCATTTGGTCAACTGACTTTATTTCATTGATGTCGTTATGCTGTTTCGAACATGTTTGAGACGTTCGAAATGCAGGGCCAAGATGGCTCCAACTTTATCCTGTTCCCTGTTTGTATGTCTCATAACAAAGAGCTTTAAAATGAGCTGATGCAGGTAACAGCTCTTAGCTTGTAAATAAGTTAGGATTTTTAACCAAAGCTTGTACAGCTCTTCTGCAAAAAGAGAGGAGAAGAGGGAGGGGGAAGGGAGAGAGAGGGAGGGAGGGGAGAGGGAGGGAGGGAGGGAGAGGGAGGGAGGGAGGGAGGAGGAGAGGAGGGAGGGAGGGAAGGGAGAGAGGGGAGGAGGGAAGGGGAGGAAGGGAATGGGAGAGGGAGGGGAAGCGGAGAGGGAGAGGGGAAGCTGAGAGAGAGGGAGGGAAGCTGAAGGAGAGGGATGGGGAAGCTGAGAGAGGAGGGGAAGCTAGAGAGGAGGGAGGGAAGCTGAGAGAGAGGGAGGGGAAGCTGAGAGAGAGAGAGGGAGGGAGGGGGAAGCTGAGAGAGAGGGAGGGGGAAGCTGAGAGAGAGGGAGGAGGAAGCTGAGAGAGAGGGAGGGAAGGGGAGAGGGAGGGAGGGGGAAAGGGAAAGAGAGGGAGGGAAGATGAGAGAGGGATGGGAAGGGGAAAGAGAGGGAGGGGAAGGGGAGGGAGTGAGGGGGGTAGGGGAAGGGGAGAGACAGGGAAGCGGAGGGGAGGGAAGGAACAGATCCATTACCCAACAACGAAGCAAGCTTTGGATTTGTCAGCTCTCCTCCGGCAGTTTGGGAGAGACACAGATGATGATCAAACTAAATGCAAATTATATGTGATCAGGCATATGGTCACTGTCTTGAACACTATGTGCTTAATTGTCCACTTATTGAGGAATACAGAGATATACAGTATAATAACCTATGTGATATGTCAAGATATCTTATTAATGAAAATAAGATAACAGTTATACTAAGCAAATTTCCTAAATTTGCTTGTAACGGATAAGTGAAATGTAGATATAAATCCAAATGTACATTTGTTAACCCTTTTGGGGTCTAGTTCCTAGGCCTTTTGTGTATCCATATGCTCTTGCGCTACCCTACACAGGATGGATATGGGGTGCACAATAAACTAGCCACTTCGGTGGCAAAATCTAATCTAATCCTCCTACACCTGACAACACACCTGCCATCACTGCTCCAACACCAGCCGGTACACACGACATCACTGTTCCAACATCTGATAGTACACCTGCCATCACCGCTCCAACACCAGCCGGTACACACGACATCACTGTTCCAACATCTGATAGTACACCTGACATCAGTGCTCTAATACCTGCCGGTACATCTGGTAGCAGTGCTTCATCTACCGATTCCTCCACCAGATTGATGCAGGTGACCGACACTGCACCTAAACAAGTGCTGGGTTAAAGCACGAACAGCAGCGATATATCTGGTAAAGCTGGACGAGGGCATGAGAGGTAACCACCCACAGTCGTCTCACCTTCCACCAACACAGTCCCAGGAAAACGCTCACCAGGTCCATAATCGTCAGGCTCACCAGCAGCAGACCCTACAAAGAAAGCAGTAAAACACAAACGCAGGAAATAGGAGTCCACCTTCTCAGGCACTTAAACAGTGCTCTCGCTGTCACCAGAGGGGGGGCACACCACTAACTGGCTGCGAGATACCAGGTGCAATTACTCCCACAAAAGGGAACATAAAGGGAGGGGCGAGCCTTGTTCCAGAAATTAGGAAAGGAAGATTGAAAAATTTTGGAAAAAAATGTTTTCTTACCAAAAATAGTGCATCATTCTGGCAACATTTTGGTGTAATCAACTTTTTTATATCATATTTCCAAGTATATTTTTTCCTTAAATGTATTTTTGTTGTGCTTGCTGTCATAAATAATACATGTTGCCAATTAGTGTTTTTTTTAGTTTTGTCTCTGCAAAAATTACAATTTTTATGATTATTTCATTAAAAAACTCTAAATAGCAACATCTCTGATGCCTCCATTCAAGTGTAGGGACTCATGCCACCTCAGTGGCCTCTGGGGTCTCAACATGTGCTGATGCATGCAATTCGCTGAGATTTAGCGTGCCATATCCAGAGTTTCACAGAAAAATATATTAATAACTCAGAAATAAGTTATTGACATTGTTTGTAATGTTTTGCGAAAAGTATTAATAGGATTGTCATGATTTTTTCACACGTTATTGAGTAATGATGGCTCTACAACCACCCATGAAAGATTTCCAATATCTTTTACAGCTTTGTTTTTATTGATTTTTTCCCCACAAAATAAAGGCAAAAACAAAATCACTAACTTCAACATTTTTTATAATGGAATCTACTGACATTTTTGCTAAAATGGATTGGGTCAACAATTATAGAGCCTTTATCTTTCATCTGATGTTAACTAGAGCATTGTACATCTTTCCAATTTTGTAGAAATTTACTGGTTTTGTGACCCCTAAAATTTGGCACATTTTATTTTTTCTACCTAACCTAAAGGCAAAAAATCATAACAAAGACAGTGTATAGGTTTTTAAAAGCTGTATAAATCACTGTAAAAAATCTCATTGAAATTAGACCAAAATAAAGAAAAAACGTGAATTCATTCGCCCCTCCCTAAAGATCACTGTTGCCCCCAAAAAGCAGCTTAACAGACAAGATCATGAATTCTTTAGACATTTATCCTCAGAACAAACCAGTCGGGTCTCAGCAGGTGGTTTTGTGCTAAATACAAGAGCACAGAACTACATCTCAGCGGCTGCCCCTGTCCTACCTGTCTCAAGGACAGGCACCTTAAACACCCATCAACTCATGCTGAACACAATCATGAACAGCCAGGCTATCAGCATCGTGTCGGCCAACATTAGAGGCTTCATTATCAGTGTTGGGAACTCACGCATAGTTTCGTGAACACTCGATGAAAGTGTGTTAGTACCCGGGGATGGAGTAGATACCGTCGGGGAAAAATCTGACTCCAAACTAACTATGAAGAACTATGTTGTAAATCTTGCAAACAAAGTGGCCAGAAAGTTTCCAGCACTTAGACGTATCTTGCATCTGCTTAACAGTAGAGTTTGCAGGATTCTGTACAAGGCATAAATACCCTCACACCTTAAGTAGGCTCCACTTTCTTGGACTGCCTGCCCCTCGTCTCATCTGCGACTTCTTGGCAGAATAGAGAACAGAGCAAGACGACTCTTCTCTCTCCTGGACCCGGCCTGGACAGATCTATCATTTCAGCAGAGCCTTCAACCCGGAGGGATGTGGGAAGCCATACTCTTATGTACAGGGCCAATATTATCAAGTAACACTTGGCACCACAGTGTAGTTGGTTTGCATTTGGTGGTTATTGTCACAGGGTGACGTGCTGAACCTTCTACTCTGGCATAAGTATTACTCAAAAATGAACATACAAACTTTAGTTTATTTCTATACATAGTACGAATTGCAAATCGTAAATATGAATTGTCATGCATAAATAAATTGAATTTCTAATATTCTATAAATTGTATAAATTGCAAAATAAGAGATGACTTTTATCTTGTACATAAATTTAAAAATAAAGGCATATAATTTTACTTAATTCAGTTGTACATCAGTTTCATTCTTCTTTGATATGTAAGCTGTTGTGTGATCTCATACAATGAGCTTCTGTTTCAGTTGTATCAGTACACTTTTTTTTTCAAGAGTAATATTTGTTTCTGAGTGTGTATTATATTAGATTTGAAAAATTACGACCAGATTTTATCATGATACTGCAAGAACAGAATTATTATAAAGAAAATGAGTTTCAGTTAGTGAATTTTCGATGAATTTATACATATAGCTTCTCACATATAGCTTCTCACATATAGCTTCTCACATATAGCTTCTCACCACGAAAACGAACACAGGCTGTGCGCCATTATCCTGCCATCCGCTCAGTGCACAAATCATGATACAACTGGCTGTGGGGTGTGCAGTGCTATCTCAGAACAACTGCCACAATATTTCACAATGGGATAGAAAAAATCGTTTCCCATTATGATGAATTTACCATCTTTGGTACGTGTGCAGCGTTTACCTAGCACCCAGAATATACGCCCCTGAACTTCATCTGATATTTATTCCTAGGATGATTCGAGTCTGGAACATGTTCGTACTGCATAATGACATCAACGAAATAGTCAGTTGACCAAATGAAATCGCTGACCCACAGATGGCTCCAACTTCAGCCTGTTTCCGATTTGTATATCTCTTAAAAGTAAAAAGGTTTTAAAATGAGCTAATGTAGGTAACAGCTGTTAGCTTGTAAATAAAGTTAGGAACCGTTAACCTAACTGTGTAAAAAAAAGGGGGGGGGGAGTAGTGGCATGTCACAGGCTTTAGATGGCAGTGGACAATATCACGGAGTAGACTTCTTCTAATGGCTACGATTTTGCACTCGAAAAACGGTAGCTGTTTTTTATCTGGTCCCAGGTTCAACAGTCTGGTCTTCATGTTCTATTCCATAGTATAGTCCTCTGTGAGTAGTAGGTGACACTGGGAATGATCGTTAATCGTCACTTGACTTGGGTCTCGAAAAAACAATGATCTACAGGCGCTATACATTTTTAAGGTGGTATCCAGCATACCTGAGCGCTGGACAATATTCCACGTGCATTTGAGTATTTTTACTTGTAGACGTTCGTCATGTCATTACAAAATATGGATATAATCTAAAGACTAAAAATATATAGAGAAGACAGAGGAAGACGAGGTTATCAGTCGCTCAGTGTATTAGTAGGTGATGAGCACCGTATTCTTGAAGAATCCAACTAGCTCGCCCGCCCAGATCCAGGTATGGAAACTGAAGGTGTACAACTTCACTGTTCTTTCCAGCTTTTCCTCACTTGTTGGCTAAATGAAAGCTATCGTGGGTGTGCACCAGATACAATCGGGGTGGTCCCTTGAAAAGTTAGCATTGTTGGTCGCTGGTAGAGAAGGGAAAGTGCAGGAATAAAGTGATCTTGCATTTTTGTTGTTTAATTCTACTGAACTTCTTCCCCCACTTCAAATTCGTTTTTCCCCTTGTTTCTATCTTTCCACCATATTTCTTTATCAACCAGTTTCTAATTTTATCTCTGCGACGATGAACAAGAACCCTTACGTCGGCATGGGTATGACTGGAGGACAGGACAGGTTCCAGGGAAAATCTGCCTCTTACTGCCCCACACCTCCCCACACACCCTACCTGGAGGGTGTTCTGGGGGTTCCATGCTCCCGCGGCCAGGTCCATGACCAGGCCTTGCGGTGGATCGGGGCCTGATCAACCAGACTGTTAGTGCTGGCCGCACGCAATCCAAGTTACGAACCACAGAACGGCTGGTCAGGTACTGACTTTGTCCAGCTCCCTCTTGAAGACAGGGTTTATTGGTAATCTTCCTTGTGTATGCTGAGAGGCAGTTGAATAGTCTTGGGCCCCTGACACTTATTGTGTTATCGTCTTGGGCCCCTGACACTTATTGTGTTATCGTCTTGGGCCCCTGACACTTATTGTGTTATCGTCTTGGGCCCCTGACACTTATTGTGTTATCGTCTTGGGCCCCTGACACTTATTGTGTTATCGTCTTGGGCCCCTGACACTTATTGTGTTATCGTCTTGGGCCCATGACACTTATTGTGTTATCGTCTTGGGCCCCTGACACTTATTGTGTTATCGTCTTGGGCCCCTGACACTTATTGTGTTATCGTCTTGGGCCCCTGACACTTATTGTGTTATCTCTTAGTGTACTCACAACACTCCTACTTTTCCTTGGGGAGATGTTGCACCGCCTGCCAAGTCTTTTGCTTTCGTGGGAAGTGATTTCCGTGTGCAGATTTAGGACTAGGCCCTCGAGAATTTTCCAGGTGTAAATTGATGCTTCTTTTTCGCCCGAGTTACAAGGAGTACAGTTCAAGGGACTTTAAACGTTCCCAGTGATTTAGGTGTTTGATTGTACTTGTTAGTGAAAGTTCTCAATATATTCTCCTGATCTGCAGTTTCGCCTGCCTTGAAAGGGGCCGTTAGTGTACAGCAGTATTCCAACCTAGAGAGAACAAGTGATTTAAATAGAATAATGGTTGGCTTGGCATCCCTTGTTTTGAAGGTTCTCATTATCCATTTATCATTTTCCTAGTAGATGTGATAAGAGACATTGTTGTGATCTTTGAAAGTGAGATTCTCTGACATTACCACTCCCAAGTCCTTCACATTAGCTTTTGACTCTATTGTGTTGTTGGAATTTGTTTTATACTTCAATCTAGTTTTTATTTCCTCAAGTTTTCCATGGCAGAATAATTGAAATTTGTCCTCGTTGAACTTTATATAGTTTTATGTGTACCATTGAAGACTTGGTTTATACCCGCTTGGATATTTGCAGTGTCCTCAATAGATGACGCTGTCATGAGGTTACAGTTTTTCCTTGGCAGCCCAGGTGAATTATTTTGTATATTAAAACTCAGGGCGAATATACAGAGTTGCAAAAACCTTAAAATAATTTTTGGACTCTTCGAGACACCTCAAGACTATAATTATGAAACACAATATCTTTATTTTGTCGAAGTGTTGTTGTCCTTTGTGACTTAACTCTTGTGCTGATTTTTTTATTGGAATAAGGTTCAGAATTTAGAGATATTGAAATACATATATACTAGTAAGTAATTTATATTCAGTACTAACTTAAATTTGTAGTTTTAGTCCATAGAGTTTTGCATGGTCAACTAACTAATGGAGCGTCTTAATAAAATACACCTGACTTTGTGATTCTAAATAAGAGAATTTGAGCTCCATTATTATATAATTTCATTCCATTTCTATAATAGAAGTTGGAAGATCTGACCGAAATACCATTCTTATAATCAAGGGGGAAGCGCTAAACCCGTAGGATTATACAGCGCCTGACCGAAATACCAACAATAAAAAATTTCCCTCTATTTATGTCCTTTTTGTAAGTAAATATTATTATTATTATCAATTATTTGTATTTTTACTAGTATGTCATGAACAGTTTTATATAAACTGTTGTAATCTAGGCATTAAGAGTAATAAGACAGGGTTCATGATCTATATATTTTTTTCAAATCTCATTTTTTATCAGTAAACAATAGTAACAAGGTACACATTATTTGTTTATATCATTATACTAAGCTGCTCGTTTAATTGAATGATTGACTTTTACTAAATGTGTTGATATTTTCATTTATTATTGCAAATACAGAAAAGTCGTGGTGCTGTTGATCCTCATTTTACTATAATCTTTTAAATTTTACACCTGAGTCAACCTCATATCCTGGACATTTCTTGTTTATCTGCTGGAGAGATGAATTTGTGGTTTTGTGTGTTGAGTGCACAGCCATACCAAGCACACAGGGATTGAGTGCACACTCATCTTTTTGTCAAAATCAGATAGGTTGTGGAAATTTATTGAGTCCAAGGAATCCCACTGACCGTGTTCATTTGTAAACACATATGTAGCGGAAATCGTAAGTTACATACACTGATTGATAGATTTACACTTTAAGTAGGTTTAAATTGTCAGTAAGTAATATTAAAATTAATAATGTAGTTTTAGACCTTAATATAGGTTAATATTAGGTAGCATTGAGTAAAGATACTAGATAAATTTGACACCTATCACCTCACAAGCTAGTCTATATGTAGGCTAGAAGACGCTAGGAGGTCCTCCGGCACACGCCCGTGGCGTCAGTAGCTTCCTACGAGGTACTAAGCTCAGAGTTAGTTTAATATCTTTATTATGCACGCCATACCCATCCTGCGGGCGGTAGTCAAAGGATTACAGAGGTACATAATGGGTCCAGGGACTGGGCCCCAAATTTTTGATAGCTGAACAAGTTACAAAGGTAATGAACTCCAGGTAGATCTGGTCACAATCATGACCAAGTTACAAAGGTAATGAATCATCCACACGTCATACATGGTTACAGTCATGAACAAATTACAAAGTAATGGAGCAATTCACACGTCCACACCCGGTCACAATTGTAATGAGTTATTAGTGCAAATATTAATTGGGAGACAGACAGACAGACACACACGCACGCGCACCAAATGCAAAGTCATGAAGATCGGGGAAGGGCAAAGAAGACCACAGACAGAGTATAGGCTAGGTGGCCAAAGACTGCAAACCTCACTCAAGGAAAAGGATCTTTGGGTGAGTACGATACCGAGCACATCTCCTAAGACGCACATCAACCAGATAACTGCTGCAGCATATGGGCGCCTGGCAAACCGGAGAATATCGTTCCGATATCTCAGTAAGGAATCATTCAAGACTCTGTACACAGTGTACGTCAGGTTCATACTGGAATATGCAGTTTGGAACCCACACCTCGTCAAGCACGTCAAGAAATTAGAGAAAGTGCAAAGGTTTGCAATAAGGCTAGTTTCAGAGCTAAAGGGAATGTCCTACGAAGAAAGGTTAAGGGAAATCGGCTTGACGACACTGGAGGACGGGAGGGTTAGGGAGACATGATAATGACATACAAAATGCTGCGAGGAATTGACAAGGTGGACAGAGACAGGATGTTCCAGAGATGGGACACAGAAACAAGGGGTCACAATTGGAAGTTGAAGACTCAGATGAATCAGAGAGATTTTAGGAAGTATTTCCTTAGTCATAGAACTGTCAGGAAGTGGAATAGTCTGGCAAGTGATGTAGTGGAGGAAGGAACCATACATAGTTTTAAGACGAGGTATGATAAAGCTCATGGAGCAGGGAGAGAGGACCTAGTAGCAATCAGTGAAGAGGCGGGGCCAGGAATTATGTTTCGACTCCTGAAACCACAAATAGGTGAGCACGCACGCACGCACACACGCACACGCACACACACACACACACACGCACACACGCACACACACACGCACACACACACACACACGCACACACACGCACGCACACACGCACACACACACACATACACACACACACACACACACACATACACACACACACGCACGCACACACGCACACACACACACTGGGCAGGGCGAGACGTTTGGGCAAATCTCCTTACACCCGTTGCCTCTGTTCACCTAGCAGTAACTAGGTATCCGGGTGTCAGTCGACTGTTGTGGGTTGCATCCTGGGGGATGGTCAATGCTACAACATCCGAGAGTCTCGAACTCCTTAAAATGACCCATTAGGTGAGTACACACACACACACACACACACACACACACATACACATACGCGCGTGCGCGCACATAATGCTTTATTTACAGAGAGCAAAGTTAGGGTATTTTTCCAGAATGGTTTGTAATATACACTGGATAAAAATACTTTGACATATCTTGAACATTTCTGAGTGAGTTGTCTCTGAATTCATTAATTTTATCGCACTCCAGTACTAATGACGCAGGGTGTGACAATAGTCCATCTGGCAAAGTTTACATTTCGTTTGGTCTACATCTGGTGGTGGTGATTTAACCTGCCAAAGATACTTTGTAACCCAGCTGGAGCCGGGGGGTAGTGACATCCAAGAGTCTGATTATTTTGTTCGATGCACTATAGACCCCATGCAGTTTTCAAAATAGTTGTCTGGCTGTCAACAACGTCCTTGGTAGGCCTTTCAAAGAAACGTGGATACAAGTCTCTGCGCCAGACCCGTTTGTGATACTTATTACTATTTTTTGTCCCTAGTTACGTGGCCACTAAATACTGGGGAAAACGCAGGAATAGTTAGCTTACGGTTAAGAAGCGGGCCCACGCCCAACAATCAGATGATTTGTGGTTAAGATTGTTGAGTAATTGTCCCTAGAATATAGACCAGAAGCTAGTAGCTACTTACATATAATAGTTAGGGAAACCTCCAAAGAGTAAAGGTCCCCCTAAGTTGTAGGAGTTGCTAATACCATTTGAAGAGAGAGAGAGAGAGGCCAGAGGAATCTAGATTACTTGATCAGTCAGGGGATTTCTAGTAGCATATTCTCCACCTCATGTAAGTCAGTCCTTGTTAGTGCATACTGATGAGATTTTTCCTGCAGGTCCTTTAATATACCCATGTAAATGTTCCCTAAAAGCCACTTGTGAGACTGAGACGTTTGGAGTCTTCAGGGGTGTGTGTGTCAACAGTACTTGTCAGAGTGCATCTCACAAGGGGCCAGAAAACATTTTCAAATACGTTCTTAATGCAGAAATCAGCTGTTTTACTGTTGAAGAAAATACATATTGAATCATTGCAAAGTAAGTTACCACTGCTGAAAATAGTAGGTTATAAAGAAAATGACCTCTAAGAAATCACCTCTTTCATTGTTTAATATAGCAAGTAAACTTTTCTACCTTACACTTACATTATTTGTGTAATTGTGTAATGATATTTAATTTTTTTTTTTGTACGTAGGTTAGAATACCTTACTCCTATTTACTCCCCTTCAGCAATTAGGTATTTCCTTTGAGTGTTTGCCTGAAATTTTCCTCTTCCTCCAACTTTTCGTTCATATTTTGTTCATAACACTAAAAGGCTTCATCCAACTGGCTTCAATTTTTTTAGGCCGATGTACGGTAACTATGGCAAGACTCTTGGAACGACTCGCATGTGCAGGTGCCATGTGACCAAAATTATAGAACCTATTCCAAAATTCCTGGAATGACTCCGATATCTTACAAAACACACTGCAGCTTGGCTTCAGACGTTCAAAACAGGTGTCTCCTAATTCGACGAAGGGTGAGTGAAAGTAAAGTGAAATTCAAGCGAGTAGAGAAGACGATCATGGCGGAGGCGAGTGACAGTTTCACTATATTGAAGTGAAAAAAAATACCAGGAATGGATGGGATTAATACCAAAAAAAAATGGAGGGGAGAGGCAAAGTTTAGTAATAGTTGATTAATTTGTGAATGAATATATGTATATATGAATAAATGAATATATGCATGTATATATGAATACGTGAATATATGCATGTATATATGAATACATGAATATATGCATGTATATATGAATACATGAATATATGCATGTATATATGAATACATGAATATATGCATGTATATATGAATACATGAATATATGCATGTATAGTATATATGAATACATGAATATATGCATGTATATATGAATACATGAATATATGCATGTATATGAATACATGAATATATGCATGTATATGAATACATGAATATATGCATGTATATATGAATATGTGCATGTATATATGAATACATGAATATATGCATGTATGTTTGTATGTGATTATGTATACATAATCATATACATGTGTGATGGTAAGAATTGGCAGAAAGTATGCATAGTTCCTTTGTTCAAGGGGAAAGTGGACTACAAGGGTAAGAATTATAGTGGAGTAAGTCTTATAGAGTATACCTGGAGAGAGTTCCGGGGGTCAACGCCCCCGCGGCCCGGTCTGTGACCAGGCCTCATGGTGGATCAGGGCCTGATCGACCAGGCTGTTACTGTTGGCCGCACGCAACCCGAGATACGAACCACAGCACGGCTGGTCAGGTACTGACTTTAGGTGCCTGTCCAGTGCCTGCTTGAAGACAGCCAGGGGTCTATTGGTAATCCCCCCTTATGTATGCTGGGAGGCAGTTGAACAATCTTGGTCCCCTGACACTTATTGTGTTCTCTGTGTAATTGTGGCGCCCGTGCTTTTCATTGGGGGATGTTGCATCGTCTGCCGAGTCAGTTACACAATCATAGTTACACAACCCAGGGCAGCATGGGTTTAGAGCAGGTCGCTCCTGTCTGTCCCAGCTACTGGATCACTATGACAAGGTCCTGGATGCTCTAAAGGCAAACAAAATGCAAATGTAATATACACAGACTTTGCAAAAGCCTTTGACAAGTGTGACCACGGTGTAATAGCACACAAAATACGTGATAAAGGAATAACAGGAAAAGTTGGTAGATGGATCTATAATTTCCTAACAAATAGAACACAAAGAGTAGTAGTAAACAGAGTAAAGTCTGAGGCGGCTACGGTGAAAAGCTCTGTTCCACAAGGCACAGTACTCCTTCCATCTTATTCCTCATCCTCATATCTGACATAGACATGGATATTAGCCACAGCGCCGTGTCTTCTTTTGCAGATGATACCCAAATTTGCATGACAGTGTCTTCCATTGAAGACACCGCAAGACTCCAGGCAGACATCAATCAAATCTTTAAATGGGCCGCAGAAAACAATATGAAATTCAATGATGAGAAATTCCAATTACTCCGATATGGAAAACATGAGGAAATTAAAATACATCGGAGTATAAAACAAATTCCAACCACACAATAGAGAGAAAAACTAACGTAAAAGACCTGGGAGTGATCATGTCGGAAGATCTCACCTTCAAAGACCATAACATTGTATTAATCACATCTGCTAGAAAAAAATGACAGGATGGATAATGAAAACCTTCAAAACTAGGGATGCCAAGCCCATGATGACACTCTTCAGGTCGCTTGTTCTATCTAAGTTAGAATATTGCTGCACAATAACGACACCTTTCAAGGCAGGTGAAATTGCTGACCTGGAAAATGTACAGAAAACTTTCACGGCACGCATAAGTGCGATAAAACACCTCAATTACAGGGAACGCTTGAAGTTCCTAAACCTGTACTCACTAGAACGCAGGCGGGAGAGAGACATGAGCATATACACTTGGAAAATCCTAGAGGGATAAGTACCAAACTTGCACACAAAAATCACTCTATGAAAGCAAAAGACTCGGCAGACGGTGCAACATCCCCAATGAAAAGCAGGGGCGCCACTAGCAATATAAGAGACAACACAATAAGTGTCAGGGGCCCAAGACTATTCAACTGCCTCCCAGCATACATAAGGGGGATTACCAATAGACTCCTGGCTGTCTTCAAGCAGGCACTGGACAAGCACCTAAAGTCAGTACCTGACCAGCCGGGCTGTGGTTCATACGTCGGTTTGCGTGCGGCCAACAGTAACAGCCTGGTTGATCAGACCCTGATCCACCATGAGGCCTGGTCACAGACCGGGCCGCGGGGGCGTTGACCCCCGGAACCCTCTCCAGGTATACGTTGCATCCTGAGGCTTGTATACAACCACAATGACCAGGTTTTGGTTCTCTATCTTTACTACTAAAACGTCAACTACATCATTTGAGGCATTTAGTAGTTCTGAGCATACAAGTGACTGATATAATTGTGATATAATTGCTATCGAACGAGAGATTCTTATGTATGTTGATCTGTATTCCCAGGAACAAGGTGGATCAAGTCGAGACGATTACTGCAGTGATAAAAGGAATAATTGTTGCGGTGATGAAAGGAAAAAAATGCTGCAGTGATAAAAGGAATAATTACGGCAGTGACAGAAGAAAGAATTACGGCAGTGATAGAAGGAAGAATTACTGCAATGATAGAAGAATTACTGCCCTGTTAGAAGAATTACTGCCCTGTTAGAAGAATTACTAGTGATAGAAGAATTACTGTCCTGTTAGAAGAATTACTGCCCTGTTAGAAGAATTACTGCGTGATGAAGATTACTGCCCTGTTAGAAGAATTATGCCTTGAAAATTACTGCAGTGATAGAAGATACTGCCCTGTTAGAAGAATTTGCCCTGTTGAAATTACTACCTGATAGAAGAATTACTACCTGATGAAGAATTACTACCTGATAGAAGAATTTACCTGATGAAGAATTACTACCTGATGAAGATTACTACTGATGAAGAATTATACCTGATGAAGATTACTACCTGATGAAGAATTCTACTGATAGAAGAATTACTACCCTGATAGAAGAATTACTACCCTGATAGAAGAATTACTACCCTGATAGAAGAATTACTACCCTGATAGAAGAATTACTACCCTGATAGAAGAATTACTACCCTGATAGAAGAATTACTACCCTGATAGAAGGAAGAACTACTGCAGTGACAGAGAAACTACTTAATTAAATGATCTTGAAAACTAAGCGCAAGACCAGTAATCAGTCTGCTAAAATCTTAAACAGGTTTCATTTTCTCATGACAGGACGGATGATTGTTCATCAACCTGTCACTTTATTCCTGCAGCATTTCCTAATTATTTAATGTTTTATCGGCTTATATTTCTAATGTTTTTTTTTTCATATTTAAATATTTTTTTAACTGAGGATACTTTACCCAGGTCGTGGTTTGACGATGGCCAACAGAAGCCAGAATATCGATATAGGATACGGAATAATGGACCCTACTGGCAGCATGCTCACCTGGTGCCCTCGACCAAGTCACTGTTCATATACGGTTACTTACCCGCCCTATCCCGATCTTTGTATCATTGCCATTATGAGCTCCTCTGCTTGTAATAACAGACCATGTTAACACTATGGTATCCAGACTTCAGTTTCCCGTTATAAATTAAGCAGTTTTCTGTTACTATTAGATCAAAAAAGATCAAGATCTCTTTTGTTTCTTTATACATCTTTGAAATTCTTTTATTTGCTTTATTTTTTCCAATGTGTGGCCCGTACCTACGTAGGTAGTAGGTTGGTAGACAGCAACCGCACAGGGAGGTACTACCGTCCTGCCAGGCGAGTGTAAAACTGAAGCCTGTAATTGTTTTACACGATGGTAGGATTGCTGGTGTCTTTTCTGTTTCTTAAACATGCAAGATTTCAGATAAGTCTTGCTATTTCTACTTACACTTAAGTCACACTACACATACATGTTGTGGAATTTTTTTACATAATTTTCCTAAATGTAGAACATATAAATAAATAATATAATAATTGTGTATTAAAATGTGATGCTATTTGGACCCATCGAGAAATTTTTAAGTGAAGGGGGTTGTGGAACAGCCGGGGGAGTGACGCGGCAGAGACGCCGTAATGAATTTAATGTGTAAACATTGGTCTGAATTGTGCAATGTAATCAGGCATTCTCGAAAGTCCGTTGGTGTATATCGGTCTCAATCCGTAATTTAGAAATTACTGACACCCTCACAATTCGGCAACAAGGACGGAAAAATAGAGGACTCAATCCTTCCTAGCAGCACACCTTAGCTAAGTGACACTTATCCATAATTTTAGTTTGATATCTTTATTATGCACCCCATACCCATCCTGTGGGCGGTAGTCAAAAGATTACAGAGGTACATAATGGGTCCAGGGACTGGACCCCAAAGTTCTGAAAGCTGAGCAAGTTACAAAGGTAATGAACTCGCAAGTTACAAAGTTAATGAACTCACAAGTTACAAAGGTAATGAACTCACAAGTTACAAAGGTAATGAACTCACAAGTTACAAAAGTAATGAACTCACAAGTTACAAAGGTAATGAACTCACAAGTTACAAAGGTAATGAACTCACAAGTTACAAAGGTAATGAACTCACAAGTTACAAAGGTAATGAACTCACAAGTTACAAAGGTAATGAACTCACAAGTTACAAAGGTAATGAACTCACAAGTTACAAAGGTAATGAACTCACAAGTTACAAAGGTAATGAACTCACAAGTTACAAAGGTAATGAACTCACAAGTTACAAAGGTAATGAACTCACAAGTTACAAAGGTAATGAACTCACAAGTTACAAAGGTAATGAACTCACAAGTTACAAAGGTAATGAACTCACAAGTTACAAAGGTAATGAACTCACAAGTTACAAAGGTAATGAACTCACAAGTTACAAAGGTAATGAACTCAAGTTACAAGGTAATGAACTCACAAGTTACAAGGTAATGAACTAAAGTTACAAAGGGAATGAACTCACAAGGTACAAAGGTAATGGGAACTCCAAAGTTCAAAGGTAATGACTCAAGTTACAAGGTAATGAACTCACAAGTTACAAAGGTAATGAATTCACAAGTTACAAAGGTAATGAACTCACAAGTTACAAAGGTAATGAACTCACAAGTTACAAAGGTAATGAACTCACAAGTTACAAAGGTAATGAACTCACAGTTACAAAGGTAATGAACCAATTCAAGGTAATGAACTCACAAGTTACAAAGGTAATGAACTCACAAGTTACAAAGGTAATAAACTCACAAGTTACAAAGGTAATGAACTCACAAGTTACAAAGGTAATGAACTCACAAGTTACAAAGGTAATGAACTCACAAGTTACAAAGGTAATGAACTCACAAGTTACAAAGGTAATGAACTCACAAGTTACAAAGGTAATGAATCATGCAAGTAAATTTACTTATTTACGTTTATACATGGTTACAATCATGAACAAATTATAAAGTAATGATCCATAATGTACAGTATTTTGCGTTGGCCATCGTAAATTCTAGCTATAGTGGTAGGGTTAGGGTGTGTTTTAAAAAAATAATGATCCAGTAATTAAATGGAGAATGTTCAGATTAAATTTTCCTTTCTTTCTATTATATATATACATATGTATGTATGTATATATATTATTTGTAAAATGTTGTATACTCAACAGATCCCCCCTCCCTTTCTTTTCAAGTCACAAACCATCATACAGTCCACTCAATATCTTGTAATTTGCCAACATTATTGGTATTTTATATTGTAATATTTGTGGGTGGGAAAGTGTGTACGGGTCTCGGAGGAGAGGCATGGTGCAACCTAGTGTCTCTAAAATCCCACCTGGCTCTGAGGTACAACTAACATTGGTGAGTACAATAAATTATTGCTTAGTTGTGCCCCCCTCAAATTATGTGGATGAAATATTTCAGGAATGTACCCGTGAACCTCGTCCCCATAATTTCACACATGTAGAATCATATATACACACCCCTCTGGGTTTTCTTCAATTTTCTTACTAGATTTGTTTATTTCCTATTTCCTCTTATCTCCATGGGGAAGTGGAACAGAATTCTTCCTCCGTACGCCATGCGTGTCGTAAGAGGCGACTAAAATGACGGAGCAAGGGGCTAGTAACCCCTTCTCCTGTATACATTACTAAATTTAAAGAGAAACTTTTCTCTTTCGTTTTTCTTTTGGGCACCCTGCCTCTGTGGGATACAGCCGGTTTGTTGAAAGAAGAAAGATGTGGCCTGTAATTATTTAGAGACAGATTTTTCTCGTTTAACAAAACTAGTTTATCTAGTATGACACGAGTTTAGTGTTTGTTTTTAATACAATAATTCAATGTACTAATCGTTTTCTTGTATCCAGGCCGCCCTCTTTTCCCACTGCACTGGCAGCAGCTGGGATTCTCTGGACGTGGTACAGGCCGTATACATAGAGGAATCATTCTTATTTTATTAATGGAGTGCTTAAACGCATGGGATCATACAGCACACTCTGCATAGGTGAAACTGCAAGTCGTTCTGTATCATGCTACTCACATTACATACAGGATTAGTACAAAATGGATGAAGATTGTTGCACAATGCTGCTATTAACAAGAGCCTGTACTCTTTTCGGTAAGATGTTTATTGTCATATTTTGCTATTTAAATAATTAGACAAGCCTTGTAATTATTATATGGCAGTATATTTTTTTCAGGTAATTTATGTTGGTTTTGCAACATGTTTTCGCTTGACTATAGTAATTAGCATGTATGTTCCCTCTGATATACAGTATTTCAGCTACGCCATTCTCTCCAACTACTCTCATTCTCTCTATCATGGCTCAGTTGATAGCCGCCAAAGCTCGTACACTGATGGGCCAGTGTTCGATTACCGGCACGAGTGGAAACTTGGGCATGTTGCCTTATACCTGCTGCCCCAATTCACCTAACACTTAAGTAGGTACCAGTGTGGGTTGCATCCTTTGGGAGAGGATTACAGGACCTCCAATAGAAATAATCCCTGATGACATCCTGACTTTATTAAGTTATCCTGGGTTACTAACCATTCAGGTTAATAATTTGAACAAAATCTTCATCTGATACCTAAAACTTTGACGTCTTGTTCCTTGTGGCCTTGATGCCGGTGAAGAGTTCTTAATCTAAGGAATAGCAACTTCCTTCCCCTTCCTTGGACCAAACTATATAAAAGTTCTGTTCTCCAGGCGATGTATGACACCTACGGCTTTAGCACATCCTTACCACTTAAATAATACGTAGCTAATCACCGCTAATATAGTCTTCATACAATGCGTTAATGGCTACTAAGGTATACCTCAAAAGTTAGCAGTTTACCTAATCCCCATAACTCATGATAGTGATATGACATCCAAAATGGTAGTTCCGAGTAGCTTCTGTATGTAACGCTATCCTCATCCTCGTTATGAAATCTCCCAGCTCACTTTTTTTCCTTTTTTTTTTATTAGATCTGGTTTGATGGTTTCTCGAATCCTGTCACACCCAGGAATCTGTTAAATACTAGGTAAACGGGAGCAACAAAAATAATGAACCATGTCCAACGTCTCCACTTGCTCCAGGATCAAACCCGGGTCCTTCGGGTATAAACCGAAGACGCTATCATTAAATACCTCAGCCGGATAGGCTACAAAGCGTTTCATTTCAGAAAGTTAGGAACTTTAAAAAGTGACATGATTTATGCAGGTTTATAAACTTGTCTTGAAAAAAAAATTAAGGTGGAAGTTTCGATTTTAGCAATAGTTAACAGTACATAAGTCGTAATGCAGATATTACCGACAAGTATGTAGAAAAACATGATAGAGCAAATCTGTATTGTAGATGATTTCACACGACTAGATAAAGCCCACTGTGGGGTGAAACTCCTATAAAAAAAAGGTTTCCTCTGCCCCAAGTCTACCAGTACATGGGTATGTGCAAGTATGTATACTCGCTTATTTTAATTTCTTAAGGTGAACATCACGATATTATTTCATTTAAGAGTAATTTGCATTTTTCGTAACTAAGCATAATTCAATATTTATTAAAAAATTGTATTAAGACACCCTGATGTAGTAAAGTGGATTCAGTTCATACAATTACATCCTTAATAATAGTAGACACATCACAAGAGACAGGTAGGTATTTGGGAGGTATGGATCTGAATTTAGTTATATTTAAGAAGTGCGAGTACACTGCACTAGGCTGGAATTCGATGAAGATATCCATATGTGATATTTAACTCGGGCAAGCTTTCAAGTTATTGACTTTTAGAGAGTTACTAATGGATTACAAATTCTAAGGTGTAAATCAAATTTGGTTTTACGGATTAGAGTAAAAGTTTCCGAGTGGAATGTAGCGTATTCTCGATTTTAATATGGAACGAGATACTTGAACGGCAACTGTAAACAACTTCTCATGTCTCAGCTGATTCCTCAACCTTTTGTTTATGTTGTCAATGAAGCACTTACATTGCCTGCACATTTCTTTATCTTTATTGAAGATTTCCTAGTCATTAAAAATATTTTGCAATTATTTTTGTTTTATATCTTTTTTGCACTCTGCTACCGGGATATTTACATTTACTTATTTTAAGTAGCAACTATATACTTTGCTTCCAACATAAATAATTTTGAATCTTAGCTTGATTGCTTCATTCGTACTCAACTGGGAAAAGATATTTATTCACTTCATATGATATTTGGATTTTTGCAAAAATAAAATGTATAAAAATGCATTTCTCTCTTAAAGTAAGGTGTTGTCTACATAAAAATGTAATGGTTTATTTCAGGCAAAATATGTAAAGTCACGAAAACAAGAGAATATAAGTGGAATGTGCTGATTATTGATTAACTCTTCTTAACTAAAGATTTGTATCACACTGTTCATACTATTCCAGGTTACTAGTCTCTTAAAAAAATAAATCTATTTTTCCTAAAGTATTTATTTTGTAAGATTATATTGTTGTAGATCAAGTAGATCTAGTTTTGAAAGACTATTACAAAGAAGAAATACTCGAGACATGTATTTTAAGCGCCCGCCATTACAGGGGAAGTAACAAAGGGTCGGGTAGAAATCGGGAATTTTATCACAATGCCGATTCTCTAACCCCGGAAAGACTTAGAAAATTGACTGTTGCCGGCTAGGTAAGGTACTAAACTTCATATACACAGGCAGAATATAGATATTTCTCCCTGAAATATCTATATTAAATGTATCAAACGTCAGGTGCGTTTCAGTTAAGTTGACAGACTTTGTCTTGTTGCTGTGATTAGTGCATATAAAAAAATGTTTAAGAAGCTCTTAATTTATGATACTTGCTAAGTAGTATTGGTACTAAGAGCCTCCTTTTACGTGGCGAATCGTAAGAGAATTTTGAGGTCGGGTGTTTTATTGATTGCTTGTGATACTGTTGTGGTATCTGGCAACCTGAACTAGCTTTAATTCATTAAAAAAAGTGTTTGTTTTTATCCTTAGGCTCATATTCTCGTAGAATAAACTTGCAGTATATGTCATTATGTAAGCAAAGTCTTCTATAACATTGTATAGACATGTATATGCTGTACTTTTTGCACTAGAATCATCCTCATTCGGGGGTACACAAAAAAGTTAGATTTATAAAATATGTATATATTCTAGTCAGTGTTAGTAGCCTAGGTTTACAGTTTTTTATACAATAGTATTGGCATTCCAGCCAATTTATCTTTTATTAATTTTCATCCCTGCTTTACTGACTTAACATTTTTATAATGTTATCATTCCACTGCTAATTGACTCATGTGGTAAGTGTTTTCTGTAAATATGAAAATAATTATCTTTCCACTCCTATTTTACATCTTATAACAGAAGTAACATATACAGCCTTTTTTATTAGTGATTGGTCATATATCCCTTTGCCTGCAGTAATAGTACCCATACATACACTATACAACCATGTAGAGGAAGGCTTTAGATTCATATTCTGTATTTCAAATCATTACATATACAAAATATACAATTATCAGAAAGGCAGTAGGATGCATAGCATTTTGGATTATTATCCTGGAATGATAGTAGATGAGGATAACCCAAGGAAGCCCATATGGCTTATTTCCAATGGGGGTTCATTGATTCTCTTCCCAGGATGTGGCCCATGATGCAGTAATCGACTTACAACCAGGGACTGTACCTGGATGTAGAGGCATAATACTGACAAGAATGAATGTAAAAACAACATGCAGAACAAGTATTTATTGGGACTACATTTCACTCGAGAAAGAACTTTATCAACATGAGTGAAGCATAGTCATAAATACTTGTTCTTCATATTGTTTTTATACCCAAGCCAAGTACCTAGGTAAACAAGGGCAGCAGGTGTAAGAAAATGTGCGTAACATCTCCACCTGCCCCAGGATTGAGCTCAGGACTACCTTTGATTGTGAACTGAACTCACTACCACTGAGCCACGAGCCAAAAATGTGTACCTTCCTTGCTAACCGTCTCATGTCTTCTGCCACTAAAGTTATTAATAATTTTTCTACTTGAGATTGTCATAATACAGTATGTACCTTTGATCTGTTGAGTACTGTATATTACCATAATTTAAAGTAAATTTTATTTTAGTTTGACATTTTACAGCATATTTTCACTGAATATGAAGTTACACTGCTTTTCTTTAAAGGATGTGGGAATTTGTTTGAACATTGACATTTATAATTCAGAATTAAATAAATTGCATTTAAGGAGCGTGAAAGAGACTGTATGTGAAGGACTAAATTGAGTGAGTGATAGCAAAGAAAACTATTTCTAACCCAATTCAATGTTTTTTTTTTTTTTTTTTTTTTCTTACTATTTTTTTTAACACTGACTGTCTCCCACCGAAGTAGGGTGACCCAAAAAAGAAACTTTCACCATCATTTACTCCATCACTGTCTCTCTAGAGGCGCACTGATACTACAATTCAATGCCCCTCCAAACTGTAAATATCCTCATATATGATAAACAAGTGCAGAAGTGTTTTGATTTTATAACCATATAATGTACAGTATTAAGTTATTATGATTAACACTTTATCTTTGCAGAGAATGGCAGGTGGGGAAGGCGGGAATGGTGCTGGAAGTGATGGTGGTGGCGGCACTGCAGGTAACACTAGTGTGTGTCCAGTGTGTGGCTACAACCAGCCCAACCTGAGTCAACATTTGTCTCGTCACAGCAAAGAAGACATTATCCGTGCAGTAACCAATGGTCATCCACTGCCAGAATTAGCTAACCGGCGGCCACCTGGCAGGCCTCGTAGGCCTTCTTACCCAATTCCATCTGTAGCAAATGTAGCTCCCATCTCCCCTAGAACCAGCACCAGTCAAACACCATTGCTACTTGCCGGAAATCCAACTCATGAACAGACCCTGGGAGCTTCCCTAACACCATTACCTCAATCATCTACACCGCTGATACAGCCTCCCCGAAATGGCATACCTCTTGCAGCAACTCCTTTGCAGCATGGTGCTGCAGCAAGCAATTACCTTATCATTAGTAACAACATGTTTCCTGCTGGAAGTGTAATTCCCAATAATTTACAGCTAGGTAACAATGGAGTAAGTTATCTAATACCTAGTTCTGGGGGGCTTATGCTTGCTGCTGCACCGTCAACTAACCAAACCATTTTTGTTCAAACACCCACCACTGCAACACAGTCTGTACCTATTAAACATCAGCCTGCTGCTCCTGTATCTATTGCTGCACCTGGAGCAGTGATTGGAGGAATATATAATAACCAGCCTCGCAGACCTCCAAGGCCATTATTACCAGAGCCTCCAGTCTGTTATATAGAGGAACCATGTTCTCAACAGACTCAAGATGGAATTCACATACCTTCTGTAGAGAACTCGTACAGAATGGAAGCAAATACAAACCAAACTATTTTAAGTAATGATAGGAATTATTTTAAGCAGAGACATGAACCAGCATCAGTAAGTCAGAAAGCAATTATAAATATAGGTAAAAATATAAGTATTGCATTGCCTAAAGATTTAGTTTGGCAAAAGAAACGATTAAAAGAAATTATAAATCAGGAATTGGTTAGAGCATTGTTGATGAATGATAGTCAGGGAGAAAGTGAAAACACAGAAAATCAACCCTCAACTAGTACAGGAAAGAAGAAAACAGTCTTTTTTCCTGGCAAAAATGGAGTAGTTTGCTATGAAGTGAAGGAAGATGTATATGGTGCTTCATCTAATGGCCTTCGAGGAGATGTTTCTGAAGAATGTATTGAAGAAAATCCTTTAAGGATAGATTCAGATTTAGATGATAGTGATAATACACATGGTTTTGATGATGATCAGCAGTATGCAGAAAGTAAACAAGAAGTTGATCCCTTGGCAACAACCTTGGTTGTACCCATGTCAAGCAGATGCAGAAACAGTTCAGAATTTAAAAATTCCTCCAGTATTCATATTGATCCAAATGTTCCTTCACCTGCTCATAATATAACAATTGAAAATGGGTTAGACAGTTTTGCTCGTCATGAAACATTAAGTCCATATTGCATACCGGTAAATGAACCAATTCAGGTTATTTTTGATGATAGGGGTCATAATGGCCATACATCAGGTTGTAGTGGCACTTCACATGGTCATACAACTGGCATAAATGTTCGTAGTGATAAGGCTTCTTATGAAAGGGATGGCCAGAAGATTTCTTTTGAAGTATCCTCTAATTCTGCTGATAAAAATAACGAAACAAGATCAAAGCGAATTTCATCCAGAAAGGTTGATGTTAGTGATTCTGGCATCAATGTTGCTATCTGTAATGCTTCAAGAATACCTGGCAATTTCACGTATGTTGAACAAACATCTGGCAGTGTAAGCCAAAATATTGAAACAAATAAAAGTGAAGAACAGAATGAAAGTGGGTTGTGCTGTGAAGATGAACCACCACTTAGTTTTTTAACGTCTGACCGCACCTTTAATACTCTCTTAGGTGATTCAACTCTACAGGAAATGGTATATGTTGAAGAACAAGTGCTTGGAGCTGTTGAAGAAGTCTTTGCTGGTGAAAATTCTTCAAACCTACCAAGTACAAGTTCATCGATTGTGAATGGAACCTCTAGTCAAAAAATGCCACCAAGAAAAATGAACAAATCCTATGTGACTGGCTATGAGAAGCAGCATTGCATAAATTCTACACTTGAAGAGAATGAGAGAGAGAAGAAACAGGATGTTAAATGCAAGATTGAACCCCTCTGTAGTTCACAGTCCAGTTCTTCCACAAGTAGAACAGCATCTTATCAGTCAAATCAAACATGTCAAAACCAACCAGTGCTCAGTTCTTCCACCAGCTTAGGGGAAAAAATTGAAACATCAACACAAGAACAGGAGGAAGAGTTAGTAGATGACCCAAGTTTAGTTGGGGATTTAGGAAATGAAAATATCTTTCAAGATGACCAGATGTTTGAACGAGAACTGAACAGTCAGCAGACAGAGGAAGTTATGTCCCTGAAAGCATCAGAAACCTTAGCTGACAGTGATAGTGAAAGAGCCACACCTCATGAAGAACTACAAGATGTAAGTTAAATTTTAGATTCAGTTTGTAATTACATATTTGTGATCGGATGTTTTAACCTTTTGTGATTGTATTTTTTCTTTAACGAATTGCTTTTTGTATGAATTTTTTTTTCAAGGCTACTCTTTATCTTCCAGGAATATAATGCACTAGAAAAGATTTGTTTTAATTAAACTTTTGGTACCAGCACTAAGTTACTCTTAAAACTTTGTTTATTTGTAGTTGCACAGGTAGAAATGAAAAAACTAAAGTTTTCTCATTTTCTTTCTGCTTTCCAGTACTTTAGTACTACATAAAATCTGCTACATTACAAATACATCCAGCAGCAGAGACTACCATATACTATTCAAGATTGCTACATGTATGCGCGCGCATACACGTACACCCGCATGTGCACACACACACACATAAGGAATCGTTCAGAACCCTGTACACTGTATGTTAGGCCCATATTGGAGCATGTAGCACCAGTTTGGAACCCACACCTGGTCAAGCACGTAAGGAAACTAGAGAAGTGCAAAGGTTTGCAACAAGACTAGTCCCGGAGCTAAAGGGTATGTAATACAAGGAGAGGTTAAGAGAAATCGACCAGACGGCACTGGAGGACAGGAGAAATAGGGGGGATATGATAACGAAATAAAATACTGAGAGGAATCGACAAGGTGGACAGAGACAGGATGTTCCAGAGATGGGACACAGCAACAAGGGGTCACAGTTGGAAGTTGAGAACTCAGATAAGTCAAAGAAATGTTAGGAAGTATTTCTTTAGTCATAGAGTTGTCAGGAAGTGGAATAGTCTTGCAAGTGATGTAGTGGAGGCAGGAGCCATACATAGTTTTAAGACGAGGTATGATAAAGCTCATGGAGCAGGGAGAGAGAGGACCCAGTAGCGATTGATGAAGAGGCAGGGCCAGGAGCTATGGCTCGATCCCTGCAACCACAAATGGGTGTGTACTGTAATTGATTACTTTTTTTTTTTAACACCTAACTTGAAGTAAGTCTTAGTTTAATTTGGATAAAGTATCAACAACTAAATATGTACACTGTTATGCCAAGCCACTGCAAGAAAAAAAAATGCGTAATGCTTTAGATTCGAACTTGTGAACCATGACAAAGGAGATGTGTATGTGCATGCACTCTCAGGTAACACTTAACTCTTCACCATATATTAGTAAACTATATTTTAAAGAATATGCAAGCATGGACTTGTACTCTTGACTTTTTAAAAGAAACCCATATTGCCAGCTATGACATTTATTGTACATCCTCACTAACCCTTGACTCCACTCATCCCTACTCTTGCAGTCTAATCCACTGTTGTGCGGTATAACCCATAAGGGTTTAGCATTTATTTTCAAATGTGTGCAGATGTACAATTACTGCTGTTTTTAGGTCAGTTATAGAGTGGCTTCCTGCTCCAATATGGAGAATAGTATTTTAATTTAATGAATATAAAATGGCTTTTAAATCATAAGAGTATACAGTATTTAATTAATGTTTTTTTCATAGCTTATGTTCTACGATCGAAGCTGTATGTTTGCTGGTGAGCCAGGGCCAGCGAACCTTTCTCCAAGAACATATCCTTCAATAGATTCTTCGGCCTTTCATGCTTTGACACCTGCACTTATTACACCTCTTGAACATACAGTGCAGGTAAGTAATTTTTTTTTTTTTTAACACCGGCTGTTCCCCATTGAGACAGGAGTGACACGAAGAAGTGCTTTCATAAATTTTTCAGGATCCTGTAAAAGAAATTGTGACTAAAAATGCTCTCTCAACATTTAGCAGTTTAATAAGCAGGAAAAGGGTTACTAGTCCTTTGCTCCCAGCATTTTAGTTGCCTCTTATGACATGCATGGAATTCGGAGGAAGTATTATTCTCCACTTTCCCATGAAGAAATAGATGTACATGTTTTCAGTAAATTTGTCAGTATGATATTTTATAGAAATATGTACTAACAGTTAACCCTTTGACTGTTTCGGTCGTATATATACGTCTTACAAGCGAGTATTTCGGACGTATATATACTGTACTAAAAAATTCTAGCTGCTTCAAATCAAGCGGGAGAAAGCTGGTAGCCCACATATGAGAGAATGGGTCTGTGTGGTCAGTGTGTGCTGTATAAAAAAAATCCTGCAGCTCACAGTGCATAATAAGAAAAAAAAAACTACAACCATGTTTTTGGATTAAAACGCTGACTTTGAGGTGTATTTTCGTATACGTAGTATTTATGGTTGTATTCTCTTTTTTGTGGTCTCGTTTGATAGAATGGAAAACATATTACAGAAATAGAGATGATTTTGATTAGTTTCATGATGAAAATGACCTTGAAATTGAGCTCAAAGTAGTGGAAAAGTTAGATTTTTGCCAATGTTCAAGAGTACACAAATCACGCCATGCGTCCAATACACGTCAACTGGTGAGTCTTATATTCTTACACAAGTGCACTGATAATATTTATACCATTTTTACAATAATGCAGTAGTCTGCATAATAATAAATCTTCTATTTTTTGTGTGAATAAAAAATGAAAATAGAAAGCAAGAGTAATGTAAAGAGGGCCTAAAGACGTGACTAATGAACAGAGAAAATTTTGTTTTAGTGCCAGGAATGTTTATTCTGGACCCTATTTTGAAATTGACATCTTTTTTATTTTGCATGAAATTGGCCAAATTGCCAATTTCTGACCACTTTATTGGGTAGTTGAAATCGGTAAATTGGTGGTTTCTTGTACTCAATCGATAGAACAAATGGAGTTCTAAAGAAATAGCTGAGTTTGGTCGACTGTAACAATGGAATTGGCCGAAAATAGGGCTCAGTCGGCGAAATCGCCGATGTGTATATATCGCCGACATCGCTAACTTCGCGAGAACATAATTCCGTACGTTTTCCATCAAATTTTGTACTTTTGGTGTGATTACCATCATGAAAAGATTCTCTATAATTTCATAAGAATTTTTTTTTTTTTTTTTTCAAAATTTTGCGACATAGAATGACAGTTTCAGAATGGGGCCTCGGACAGTCAAAGGGTTAACAGTATGCTGTATTTAAATTTAATAGCATCACTCATTTTCTGTTTCATGGAAATTTGCATAAGAATATCGGATAAAATTAAAGAATGTGCTCTGAAAGGAAGAGTTATAATCAGAGACATAGAGCTTGCAACAGCTATCACAACCCAGCAGAACAACAGAATTATTTAACTACCATTTTTACCCAATCTTGACTAAAGTAAATCATAACTTTCCACCCATGCACAAAATAAATACCATTGCATTTGGCAAAAGGTAAAAGAAAATGAAATTATTGTTAAGAGAATGGTAATTAAATATAATTCTTGACCAGTCTCTACCAAACAAATGTGAGTTCTCATAAATACATAAAATAAACATACAAAATGTATGAATGTATTTAGTAAAAAACTAATTGAGAAAGAAAATAAGTTCTGCATTAAGCCTTCTCCCACTGAGGCAGGGTGAACTGAAAAAGAAGAAATGAATGTTTTCTTTTCTTTCTTTCAACAAATCGGCCATATCCCACCGAAGCAGGGTGGCCCAAAAAGAAAAACAAAAGTTTCTCTTTTTAACTTAAGTAATGTATACAGGAGAAGGGGTTACTAGCCCCTTGCTCCCGGCATTTTAGTCGACTCTTACGACACGCATGGCTTACAGAGGAAGGATTCTTCTCCACTTCCCCATGGAGATTAAGAAAGATATAAAAATTAAATCTATATTTCTTGATCAAACTCTACCAAGCAAATGTGAACATTGTGTATAAAATGAGCATACACAAAGTATGAGAGTATTTGGTAAAAACAGCAGAAATATTTATTTTAAATCCTGTAATCTGTTTTAATATTTGCAATGATTTTAATACAGTTCATCATTCATAAATAATTGATTTGTTTCAAAGTACCATTTTCAAAAGTATGAAATGTCATAAGTTGGGAATATACTGTAACTGAAATATACATAATCTCATCAGATTGAATCAGGACAGAATGGATCTATATCAAGCCTTGTTGGAGGACATACAGAGGATGGTGTGGTAGAAATGCCCCCTGCAGAAACAACAATGCATCTTGCTGCCGATGAATGCTGTACTGTTTTACCACCTATGGGTCTTAATATTACTCAGTTGTTCCCAACATCCCATCAAGAAACGGCAACTTCTACGTCCTCATCGCATTTTTATAATGGGATTGTCTCATTGACACCATCGCAAGTTACTTTTGCTGACTTGATGGAGGATTCAAAACTCGGCTCTAAGGTAAGCATTTAACTTAATGTTCTGAGATTCTGTGAATATGAATTAAATGAATAGTTTTAAATTCAGAAATTAGCGTAGTTAATTATTGGTGAAAGCTTTAAATCAGAATATTTAGAATATGCATTACTTTATCTATATAAAGGATGGAAAACTCCCAGTCATATGTTTGCTAAGGCAGGTAAATGCTGTGTGCTGTCAGTGTAACATGTTTCTTTTGTGTGACCACACAGTCTGTTTTCTTAAAGTAGATGTCATTTGTCTCCCACCGAAGCAGGGTGACCCAAAAAAGAAAGAAAAACTTGCACCATCATTCACACATAATCAATGTATTTGCAGAGGTGCCCAGATATGTTAGTTTAGATGTCACTCCAAACAGCCAATATCCCAAACCCCTCCTTTAAAGTGCAGGCATTGGACTTCCCACCTTTTGTTTCCTTGAATCCCTTCACAAAATATTACCCTGCTTACACTCCAAAAGCTCGTCAGGTCCCAAAAACCATTCACTCCTATTTAACATTCTCACACATGCCTGCTGTATTCCCAGGCCCCTTGCACACAAAACCTCTTTCGTCCCCTCCCTCCATCCTTTCCTAAGATGACCCCTACCCCTCCTCCCCTCCACTACAGATTTATACACTCCAAGTCATTCTATTTTGCTCCATCCTCTATAAATGACCAAACCACCTCAATAACCCCTCTTCAGGCCTCTGAATAATATTTTTAGTAACTCCACACCTCCTAATTTCAACACTGCGAATTCTCTGCATAATATTTACACCACACATTGCCCTTAGACACAACTTTTCCACTACCTTCAGCCTCCTCGCTGCAGCATTCACAACCCATGCTTCACACCCATATAAGTGTTAACAATAAGTGACTCGTACAAAATTATCCGAAGCTTCTGCCTACACATAGCCTGAAATAATGTAGGTTGTCATTAGACCCAATACATTCCACATGCAATTAAATTATCTTACATATTAGTCGGTATTCTAACCGAGGTCCACTGTACTCTCATACATTCCCTTCTTTGCCTCCATGGATAATGTTATTTGTCTCCACAGACGCCTCAAAGCACCACTCACCTTTTTCCTTCATTGTGTCAGTGGTTAACCTCATCCTTCATAAACCTATCTGCTGACAAATGTACTCCCATATACGGTGGACCCCCGGTTTACGTTCACCTCCAAACTCGAACAATTATGTAAGTGTATTTTTGTAAATGCTTTTGTAAGTGTATTTTTGGGGGTCTAAAAGGACTAATCTGATTTACATTATTCCTTATGGGAACAAATTTGTTTGGTAACGGCACTTGAACAGCATTCTGTAACGAATTAATAACGTAAACCGGGGGTCCACTGTATCTGAACACATTCACCTCTTCCATACTCCCTCCTTCCAATGTGATATCCATTTTTTCTTTACCTAACTCATTTAATACCCTCATCACCTTATTATTATTATCTAAGTTCACTTTCAACTTTCTTTACACACCCTCTCAAACTCATCCACTAACCTTTGCACCTTCTCTTTAGAATCTCCCAAAAGCACAGTATCATCAGCAAAAAGTAACTGTGACAACTCCCATTTTGTAGTTGATTCCCTATAATTTAATCCCACCCCTCTCTCAAACACCCTAGAATTTACTTCTTTTACAACTCCATCTATAAATGTTAAACAACCATGGTGACATTGCACACCCTGTCTAAGGCCTACTTTTACTGGAAAGTAATCTCTCACTCTCCTACACACCATAACCTGAGCCTCATCCTCATAAAAACTCTTTACAGCATTTAGTAATTTACTACCTATTCCATACACTTGCAACAACATTTGCCACATTGCTGCCATATCTACCTTATCATATGTCTTTTCTAAATCCACAAATGCAATGAAAAAATTCCTACTTTTATCTAAATATTGTTCACTTATATGCTTCAATGTAAACACTTATGTACACATCCCCTCCCATTCTAAAGCCTCCTTGTTTATCTTCAATCCTGCTCTCTGTCTTACCTCTAATTCTTTCAATAATAACCCTGCCATACACTTTACCTGGTATACTCGATAAACTACTTTCTTACAACAAACTGGCCATATCCCCCCGAAGCAGGGTGGCCCAAAAAGAAAAAAGTTTCTATTTTTAACTTTAGTAATGTATACAGGAGAAGGGGTTACTAGCTCCTTGCTCCCGGCATGTTAGTCGCCTCCTATGACACACATGGCTAACAGAGTAAGAATTCTGTTCCACTTCCCCATGGAGATAAGAAAAAATAAATGAGAACAAGAACTGGTAAGAAAATAAGAGAAAACCCAGAGGGGTGTGTATATACATTTTACACGGATTTATTTGGCACGTTTTGGTTAATATTACACTTGAAAAATTGCAGCATAATTTTATACAACACTTCGTAAAATTAACACAGTTCGTTTTGCGGGAAGGAAAAAAAATTGGAGCGTCGCCTGTGGGATATTTCCCTAGCTCAGGCTGCTGCCTGGCTGTGGGTGAAACCACTGTCTCTCCTGGGCTGCACCGGGCTTCAAGGCAGCAAAGGATCACTTCACCTTGCTCCTTTGCGGTAATGTGTCAAGTGATTTCAAGTGTAACCCCATGGTTATTTACTGCTCTAAGAATCCTCATGCTTTGAAAGGTGTAGATAAAAACACCTTGCCAGTTATTTGGAGGTCAAACCAGTCAACCTGAATGACAGAGGAAATATTTGACTAGTTTAAGCATCATTTTTTTCCAGAAGTCAAGTTTTACCTGCACAGCAAGAACCTTGCATTCAAGGCTCTCTTCATTATTGATAATTCCTGTACTCATCCAAAAGCTTTACTGGATGTGACCCCACATGTAAAAGTTGTATTTTTACCTCCAAATGAAACATCTTTAATGCAACCACCGAATTGGGGAGTTAAGTCATTCAAGTGTAACTACACAAGAAAAGTGATGAAAAAACTAGTTGCATCAATGGACTCCAACCTGGCAGTCCCAAGCTTCTGGAATAATGTATAATGTACTGCCGGAAATCCATTACAGAATTTATGCACACCATCGACTTTAGTACCAGAACCTCAACCATCCACTTCTGCCGACAACCAACAACCATCCACTTCAGCCCAGTAGTGTCACACCATGCATCTCCACTCTCTTCACAATCACTGTCATACACCAGCAAGAAAAACATTATTTTTGTAAGATCTGGATGTCTAAAAAAAAGTTGTTTGGCTTTTGGGGAGTCCCAGGAACGTAACCTTATTCTTCCCATAAGTTCTGCAGTTAGTATAACACAGATTTATCTAACACAGCATTTTTAGGAATGTAACTACCATGTAATAGGAGGGTCTACTCTATACATACTTGTACATGCATGTGTAGTGTGACCTAAGTGTAAGTAAAAGTAGCAAGGCGTACCTGAAATCTTGCATGTTTACGAGACAGAAAAAAGACACCAGCAATCCTACCATCATGTAAAACAATTACAGGCACTCAGTAAACTTATTTCCCTATAATTTTTACAATCTCTCTTGTCCCCCTTTCCTTATATAAAGGAATTATACACGCTCTCTGCCAATCCCTAGGTACCTTTCCTTCTTTCAAACATTTATTGAACAAAAGTACCAACCACTTCAACACTATATCTCCCCCTGCTTTTAACATTTCTGTCATGATCCCATCAGTTCCAGCTGCTTTACCCCCTTTTATTCTACCTAATGCCTCATGCACCTCCCCACGCCTGCATCCAGCTTTTTTTCACTCCTAAGAGATATTATACTTCTCTGTCCCATGCATGAAATTACTGCCTCCCTCTCTTCATCACCATTTAACAGTTCCTCAAAATATTCCAGCCATCTTCCCAATACCTCCAGCTTCCCATCTACTAACTTCTCTATTGTTTTTATCTGTCAGATCCATTCGTTCCCTAGGCTTTCGTACCCTATTTATCTCACTCCAAATTTTTTTAGTTTTTCAGAAAATCCTTGAAAATGCCTTGAATCGTCAAAAAATGCAATAAAATAACGTTTTAAACCATTTTTGAATATTTATAAATTATTTACATATTTTTTAAAAATTCTATTAAAAATCTATAAGAATCAATAAAATATTTCATATTATTTTTCAAAAAATACATGAAACAATAAAATCTCAGAAAAATGTGCTAAAATTGCTTATTCTCAGCAAAATTTGTTGATAGCGCCTCACCCACTATCATTTGCTCTCCTTTTGCACTCCCTCACCTCTCTTTTACTCTATATACTCCACCCTTCTTATATCACTTCTGCTCTGTAAAAATCTCTCATACGAGACCTTTTTCTGTTATATCACCCTTTAGCTCATTCCACAAATCACTCCTCTTTCCTCCTTCACCCACCCTCCTATAACCACAAGCTTCTGCTCTGCATTCTAACACTGCCTTTTTTAAAACTATCCCACCCCTCTTCAACCACCATTCTACCTATACTCTCAGCCCACCTTTCTCCCAATAGCTGCTTATACCTCACCCTAACTTCCTCCTCCCTTAGTTTATAAACTTTCACCTTTCTCTTACTTGCTGTTGCCATTTTTCTTTTGCTCCATCTCCCTTTTACTCTAACTGTAGCAACAACTAAATAATGATCCGATATATCTGTTGCCCCTCTATAAACATGCACATCCTGAAGTCTACCCATCAACCTTTAGTCCACCGATACATAATCTTACAAACTACTACTATCATTGCGTACTATATCATATCATGTATATACTTATCCTCTTTTTCTTAAAATATGTATTACTTATTACCAAACCTCTTTCTATACATAATTCAATTAAATGCCCCTGATTTTCATTTTCCCCTGGCACCCCAAACTTGCCTACTATTCCCTCCACAACAGTTTTACCCACTTCAGCATTTAGGTCTCCCACCACAAGTACACTGGAACCTCGGTACTTGAACTTAATTCATTCCAGAAGGCTATTCGAGTACAGTACCTAACGAATTTTTCCCAACCAATTTTCTTTTTGGTTGGCTATTGTCACTAATCTTCTTACGTCCCATGATGACTTATTTGTACAAATAATATAAAAAACACCAAAAAATGCGAAGAAACACAAAATAGTTTACAGCGAAGTTCTGGCAGGTCGTGTTTGTTTGGTCGAGTGCCGAGCAAATGGTCAACTACCGAGCGATTTTTTTTACTGAACAGAGCGTTTGAATACCGAATTGTTCGAGTAGGGGGCTGTTCGAGTACCAAGGTTCCACTGTACTCTCACTTGGTTCAAAACTCCTCTCACACTTTACATCTCCCAAAATATCTCTCTTCTCTAGGTGCATAAACACTTATTATAACCCAATTTTCACACTCCACCCTTATTTTACTCCACATAATCCTTGAATTTATACATTTATATTCCCCCTTTTCCTGCCATAACTGATCCTTCAACATTATTGCTACTCCTTCCTTAGCTTTGTTTCACTTAGAGCCAAGACATCCAGCTTCTTTTCATTCATAACATCCATAATCATTTCTTTGTCATCCGCACTGCATCCACGCACATTCAAACATCCCAACTTAAAGGTTTTATTTTTATTTTTAGTAAGCTATATGGGAAAAGGGGTTACTAGCCCATTGCTCCCGGCATTTTAGTTGATTTTTACAACACGCATGGCTTATGGAGGAAAAATTCTTATTCCACTTCCCCGTGGATATGAAAGAAAAATTAGAACAAGAACTATTAAGAAAAATCAAAGAAAACTCCACTGAGTGTGTATACATAAATGTGTAGTGTGACCTAATTGTAAGTAAAAGTAGCAAGATATACCTGTTATCTTCTGTGTTTATGAGATATGAAAGGACATCAGCACTCCTACCATCATGTAAAACAAATACAGGTTTCTGTCTTACACTCATTTGGCAGGACAGTAGTACTTCCCTGGGTGGTTGCTGTTTACCAGCCTACTACATAGCATTTTAATTTGTAAAAATAGTAAATGTTCAAGCACTGCACCTATAATTTATTTTTCTTGCTAAAATTGTAGTTTCATAGTACCAAAAGAGTTTATAAACTTGCATTGTAATAACTTCATTATCACACATTTTAAAACTTATTTAAAATCTTCACACAGTGCAGTGATTTATACTTTTGATATGCATTTGCACAATGTACACTGTAAATGTTCAGATTGACACTAACGATAGGCTATTTAGTTATAATCCTTTTTGTGGTCTGTTAGGAAATCTTCCAGGAATGATGTAAATGGTAAGTAAGAATGTTTGTTTATATTGTTAAACTCCTAAGCATTAGCAAAATCTAGGGGTGTGCCAGAGTATTGGTGGGTATCACTTATTTTTTGGAATATTGGTATCTGTAAAAAAGTGGCCAGTACCAGCCAATACTTTTAAAATGTTAATATTACACATGTGCTTAAAAATAGTAAAATTAACACTGCTTCACATTTGTGAGGGTTTCTCACATGCTGTACACTCAAACACACTAACACACTACATACACTTCAGCTGCTTAGGGGTCTCAACCCTGAAAGGGTTAAAAGACAGCAATTTTAGAAGCAGTTATTGAAATTTGTCAGTTCATTTTAAGAAAAACTGAGTTTGGCAACAACAAAAAATAGAATTGTAAAGTACGTAAATTATTCAGTAAAGAAATTACCTCTGGAAGATCTGCCTCACAAGGTATAAGTGACAGCACAAAAGTGACATAACTCGGTAAACAAAAGCACTGATGTTTCCTTCTGGTGAAGATGAAGTGATAGCAGTAAAGAACAAAAAAGGCACAATACCATGACCCGGAACAGTACACTAATAACCTGCGCATAGGAAAAACAAGTTTATGACGACGTTTCGGTCTGACTTGGACCAGTGACTAGTCACTGAGCGAACTCTGTACTCACTCATCACCTCAGACAACCTGCCAGCCTGTTTCACTCCAGTCTGGTTCTAAACTACTCTAACAGTATGTTGTTTACCATGCACCTCTAAGGGTTCTTGCCTTTCATAGCACTGGTATCTGCTTATGGCATGTCTGGTGGTGACTATCTTCAGCTACATCTACAAAAGAGTTATTCATGTAACTGATCACTGTGGATCAAAGCATGTCTGCAACATCTTATATATTCGCCTATCTCAGCTTTGATACAACTGTGTGTTTTCTTTTTTATTGTTATGATTCAGTTAAGAATTATTTCATGTCTGTGTGCATTATTAAGTATTATTAAGTGAACTGTATGAATCTGTGCTATCTTTAATTCTCCACATTGTTTATATTGAGGCACTTCATATTTTTCTATTTTTACTTTTCCTAAGAATTGTCCTGGGTTCTCCAAAATATTGATGATGATCCAGTCATTTAGAACACGAACACACAAACAATGACTTTGAATATTACACGGATCATTCTTATTTGTTACACTAGTGTCCAAATCTATGCATGTGATTAATATTTACAGATAGTCCGACCAGTGACTAGTCACTGGTCGGACTATTAGAACCAGACTGGAGTGAAACAGGCTGGCAGGTAGTCTGAGGTGATGAGTGAGTACAGAGTTCGCTCATAAAATGACCCAGGCTCACATAAACGTAGTAGCCTTTTCACAGATGATGAAGGTGAATGTAGGGTAGATTTAATCCATGACTTTTTGACAGTCTGCAACCCATGTGAATCCTGCTGGCCCAGTCAGAACTCATGGGCTGTGGAAGAGAAAGAGAAGCACAAGCAGCACTTACCAGCATGACAAGTGGTTCACTCGCTCAATTAGCTGAAGGCTTTAAAAAACGAATGAGAGAAATACTGTAGTCTAACATAAAACTATGGGTCTACAAATCAAGACAGGTAACAGCTGTAAAAAAAGACAATAATACAGAATCACTAATACTTAGGATCATCAGAGAGCTGGGTAGCTAAGTGACTTACTGCTGATGCCAAGTGCCCCTAGAAGCAGGTAGGTGGTGCTGGCATCTGCATTCCTCTGTAACAGTTACTTCACACATCCAAACGGCTAACACCACAGTCATACCCTCACATTGAAATATATACAACATAAACTTTTTCTTCAGTGTGGTGGGAACTGTGGTGCTGTAAAGTTTCTATAATAGAATTGGTGCTTATTGTATTACTGAGCTATACTAAGGTGGGTTAAAATATCACAGAATTTACCACAGTTACTTTGTGTGAATGATGCTATTTTGTTGGCAGTCAAACTATGAACTTGATAGAAAGGTAAGCTTTTTTATGATTGTGTGTAAAAGGATGTATAAAAGAAAGACTAGGGTGAGGTTTTTGTATTTCTATTGAGTCCTGGAAATGAGAAGTACAATGCCTGCACTTTAAAGGAGGGGTTTAGGATATTGGCAGTTTGGAGGGACTTCTAAACTGTCATATCTGAGCGACTGCAAAGACAGTGATTATGTATGAGTGAGGTGAAAGTGTTGAATGATGATGAAAGTATTCTTTTTGGGGATTTTTTCTTTCTTTTTGGGTCACCCTGCCTCGGTGGGAGACGACCGACGTGTTGAAAAAAAATAATCTAATAAGTCTGAATATAAAAATAAAATCAGTTGTAAATTTGGCAGTGAAGTTTATTAATAAGGATGGTATTCGGGTGCTGAGTATCTTTAGTAAATGTTTGGAATTTAGAAGGAATTTTTTTAAATGATATTGATCTTTTATTGTTTGATTTTAAGATTATGATAATAGTAAAGTTCAAAATTAGAGTAGTTACAGTAGAGTAACTTGAATTAAAATATAAATACAAGTTTGCATTGAGGATGAAAATAAAAGGTTGGTGATATGAACATGTTGAGCAAATTTCACGATAAGGATATAGAGCAAAATGGAAGAATGAATTACAAAACTCTCCTGCCAGTCGTCATTGGGTGGTCACACACCCAACTCTCAGTAGGGAGGGCAGGAGATAAAGCTCTGGGAGGAGTCACCCTCTGTTTTGCATAAATCTGTAATGCACACAAAACATTATTTTATTTACAATTTTTATTACTTTTGATTATAAAAGCTGGACAAATATATTGAATATAACCCTGAGAAATAAGGGATGCTTTCAGGAGAAGGGCTGTGTATTGTATTCAGTGGGAGTGTTTTGTTGGAGATAACAGACTGAATGAAATGTTACTTCTCGCTGAACAAATTACCTGTGTATTGAATGATAATGAAGTAGTAATTTTTGAGTGCACATTGACTCGTGGTCATAAATGGACAACAAAAATGAGTAGAATTAAAGTAAATGAACCACTAACAAATTTTCAGCTTGCAAAGTTGTTGGGCAACATTGTACTTTACCCACAACATACAGTGTATGAAAAAAGGAATAGGTTTTTAATACAATATTGGCACTATTAATTTATCAGTTTGAAAGTGTTATAAACTAGGTATTGCACCATGACCTATTATATAACAGATGATAATTGTATTACATGTTAACAGAATGTTCTTCCAAAACAGATGCTGTCACTTGAAAACACCTGCAATAATCTAAATCGCCAGCTGTCTCCAGTCCCATCAACTTCTGGTCTTCAAGTCTCTAACCTTCCAAAACCTACCAAAGAAGATGAGGACTATGAATTTGAGTACGAGTCTGATTGTTATGGTGACAGTGATTCCGAGTCTGGCGTTACCAATCGTGGTCCTCTCGACCTAGACCACTGGAAGTGTCTTGAGTGTAATAAAATGTTCAAGAGTCTTAAGGAAAAGTTACTCCATGCTGGTCAGCATTCACCTTGTGCAGAGGCTATGGAAAAATCAGGGGCAATTAGAAGTGCAGCACAAGTCAAATTAATTCAGTTAGGGATAAAAAAGGATGCCGAGGAAGATTCAGGAATATCACTATTGCACTGTAAAGAAGAAATGGGTGCAATGCAAGATGAAACACGCTCAATGTTAGAGTCATTTGCCTCAAATGGGGAATACAAATGCCCTGAATGTAGTTCAAGATTCCCATCAGCAGAGACACTCTTTGAACATCGAAAGATGGTTTTTAAATCTCGTGTCACGTGTCAGATATGCCATGTGGTATTCAAAAAAAGAATCTTAAAAATAAAACATATGAAAACACACACTATGGCAGACTTGAAGTGTCTCATTTGTAATCGTACGTATCCAAATCGGTATTCTTGGTCTCAGCATCAGCTCTTCCATATGGGTTTGGTGCTCTTTGAATGTAAGGAATGTGGTAGGAGATTCCAGAGGAGATCAGAATTAGAGGTGCACTCACGGACTCACACTGGTGAACGACCGTTTCATTGTGTATCATGTAGTAGCGCCTTTGCAACGCGACAAGCTCTCAAGCGGCATTTGGTCACTCATATGGATGGCCAAGAGGTTGACTGTGATGTTTGTCAAAAAACCTATAAAAATATTGTATGCTTAAATAAGCACAAGCTTAAGGCACATTCAAAACACAAAGGTAAAACTAAGGTACGGAGAGACTTCATGTGTAATACGTGCAATGAAGTCTTTCCCTCTGAGAAAAAATTAGCATGGCATCGAGAGACTCATGAGAGATGGCCTAAGAAATGCCAGCAGTGTGGAGAGTGCTTCATTCACCAGTCCAGTCTGACCAAACATATCCGTCAGAAACATGATCCACACCATCAAACGTCAGATGGAAAATCCGAAAACAATTCGACCTGTCATGTATGCTGCAAAGTGTTTAAGAAATCTTCACTTGCCTTACATTTACGGACGCATACTGGAGTAAAGCCCTTTAAGTGCAATATATGTAACCGAAGTTTTGCGGTGAAATGTAATTTAGATGCTCATAAATGGGTTCATATGGGTGTGCGTGATAGGCCACATAAATGTAAGCTATGTGAGCGAAGTTTTCATCGTAAAAAGGATTTAGAAGCTCATATACGTAGTCATAAAAACATTCGTCCTTTCACGTGCAATGAATGTGGAAAATCTTTTATTCATAAAAATAATTTGCAGCTGCATGTACGTGAGCATTCTGGTGAAAAACAGCACAAGTGTGCCTTTTGTGGTAAGGCTTTCTTTCGGAAATATAATCTTGACAATCATGTCAGGATTCACACGGGTGAAATGCCGTATGAATGTACCATTTGCCGCAAAGATTTTACTCAAAAAAGTAATTATAATGTACATATGAAGGCATTCCATGTTGAGAGACATGCTGTTCATGAAGAATTGTAAGGAAATTTTAACTGTAAAGAAACTTAGGTACAAATGTCTAGTTTCTGTTGGCAAAGTATTAATCAAATGCGAAGTTAGAGAATGTCATCATTCAGTGCCAGATACAGAAATAATATTTTTCTAAAAATTATAGATAATGTAAAATAGAAGCATAATATAAAGGCAGTCTTTTATTGTAGACAGTGTTTTGCACAGGAAGAGCTTTATCAAGCCAATTGGAAAGAATACAAAAAATAAGAGCTTGTATATCCTAGTCGCAGAGAGGAAGGGGAAATGTGTTGGTGGATTTGGTTGGCTATTCATTAATTGGGCTTTGTTGTGTCATGTTAATTATTTTTGCTCCTGGTGATCACAGTGCTCAATTGCTTAACAAACCTTTTCCAACAAATCAACTTCCTCTTGCTTTCTCTCTACTATTGCAGTGGAATACTGTATTTTTTTGTTTATGAACACATCGGCTGTTTCCCACCAAGGCAGGGTGGCCCGAAAAAGAAAAACTTTCATCATCATTCACTCCATCACTGTCTTGCCAGAGGCATGCTTACACTACAGTTATAAAACTGAAACATTAACACCCTTCCTTCAGAGTGCCGGCACTGTACTTCCCATCTCCAGGACTCAAGTCCAGTTTGATGGTTTCCCTGAATCTCTTCATAAATGTTACCTTGCTCACACTCCAACAGCACGTCAAGTCCTAAAAACCATTTGTCTCCATTTGTTCCTATCTAACACGCTCACGCACGCTTGTGGAAGTCCAAGCCCCTCACACACAATCTTTACCCCCTCCTTCAAACCTTTCCTAGGCCAACCCCTAACCTGCCTTTCCTCCACTACAGGTTTATACACTCTTGAAATCATTCTATTTCGTTCCATCCTCTCTACATGTTCAAACCATCTCACTAACCCCTCCTCAGCCCTCTGGATAATAGTTTTGGTAATCCCGCACCTCCTCCTAATCTCCAAACTACGGATTCTCTGCATTATATTCACACCACACATTGCCCTCAGACATGACATCTCCACTGCCTCCAGCCTTCTCCTTGTTGCAACATTCACCACCCATGCCTCACACTTATATAAGAGCGTTGGAATAACTATACTCTCATATATTACCCTTTTGCTTTCATGGATAAAGTTTTGTCTCCACAGACTCCTCAGTGCACCACTCACCTTTTTTCCCTCGTCAATTCTATGATTCACCTCATCTTTCATAGATCCATCTGCTGACACGTCCACTCCCAAATATCTGAATACATTCACCTCCTCCATACTCTCCCTCCAATCTGATATCCAATCTTTCATCACCTAATCTTTTTGTTATCCTCATTTCCATACTCTTTCCTATATTCACTTTTAATTTCCTTCTTTTACATACCCTGCCAAACTCTTCAACCAACCTCTGCAATTTCTCTTCAGAATCTCCCAAAAGCAGTGTCATCAGCAAAGAGCAACTCCCACTTTGTGTTAGATTCTTTATCCTTTAACCCCACACCTCTTGCCAACACCCGAGCATTCACTTCTCTTACAACTCCATCTATAAATATATTGAACAACCATGGTGACGTCACACATCCCTGTCTAAGGCCTACTTTTACTGGGAAATATTCTCCCTCTCACCTACATACTCTAACCTGAGCCTCACTATCCTCATAAAGATTCTTCACTGCTTTCAATAACCTACCTCCTATTCCATACAATTGCAACATCTGCCACATTTCACCCCTATCTGCCCTATCATATGCCTTTTCCAAATCCATAAATGCCACAAAAACTTCTTTACCCTTATCTAAATACTGTTCACCTATATGTTTCACTGCAAACACTTGGTCTACACAAACACTACCCTTCCTAAAGCCTCCTTGTTCATCTGCTGTCCTGCTCTCCATCTTACTCTTAATTCTTTCAATAATAACTCTACCATACACTTTACCAGGTATACTCAACAGACTTGTTCCCCTATAATTTTTACACTCTTGTCCCCTACTGTATACATACTATATAAGCTCATCTTTTGATGTGTCTTTCAATTAGCATAAAGCTCAACCCAGGTGAAATGTTACCCGTATTAAAGGCTTGTCCTTATGTTGTGTTGCTGTTAATGTCTTTGTTGGCTGTTCTTGCCAAACATCTATAAATAACATGATTGACTGTCCATACATTAAGTAAACAATGGTAGAAATAAAGTAGAACCCCGATAATCTGCTTCCATTGGTTCTCTTTGCCAGCCAGTTTAATGTTGGTAATAAGTTCCAGCTCTTTTAGACATGGTCAACATTTTAAACAAGACTAACCTCTCAATAATTTATTTGTTTTATTAATCTATTGTGATTGAATTATTTTAAAATTGTCTTAATTTTTTTATGGTATAAAAAATTAAAGTAAAACCTCACAAGATTTCACTGTATTTTTCAACTGCAATTTGTTTTTGTTTTTAATATGTAAACTTTATACTCATTATTATTTTTTAATCATTTTCTTTTTATTTCAATTTACTTCTATTTTTCTTATATTTGATTATGCAAAATTAATTTTGCACAATCAGTCCTGTTCATGAAGGTCACAAAGCTATGGCTGGAGCAATTTACAACTAACTCAAAATTTGAAGATGAAATTTTGGACCACCTTTCTGTCCTGACTTAATGGTTCAGGAAGGACTGAAACATTGAAGTTTCCCCTACAAATTGTAGGTACCTGTGAATTTTGTTTGTGATTGCAAGTGCTAAATGGTACACTTGTATTTAGCCAAATTTGACCATGTGAAATTATTTACTGAATGTTTCAAGGTTCTGTAGTTGAAATGTCTCAATAGATTATAGGAGGTTATCTCTTCAAGGAAGGGACCTTTCCATTGGAAATAGCTATCAGAATTTTTTTTATAAATAGATAGTTTAAATGTATTAAATTTTAGTTAAAAAAAATTAAATTTACTAACTTTATTAAATTGTGTAGCTCCAGATTTACAAAGTAATATTTTTTTAGATAATGTAAAGTCGAACCCCGAAAAAACATACTCATCAGGGTCAGGACATCTAGGAAAAAATCTGTACATGTAGGGGTGCATGAAGTCTAAGGTGCACATACAGGAGGGGGGGGAGAAAAATGTGTACTTACAACTCACTGTAGTAGTAGAAGTAGTAATAGTAGTAGTAGTTCTCTTTCTAATGTTAATCCCCCAGATTTGTGATGATTTGGTTCCTAGATGTCCTCATGATTTCAGAGTTTGCAAATACCACAGTTTTGTTGGTTTTGGCTAATTTTGCTTTTCAGAGGCCATATTTCTTTAAGTACGTATTGTTCTAATCTGGTTATTATTAACATTAATAAAGTAAAACCAGAAAGAAGAGAGATTTGGGTGTGAGAAATCCAGTAAGCACATTTTAAACAAAATCAATTTGATAAGTTTTCATTTTAGGGGTCATGCAAGTCAAAGAAAGAATGAGCACAAAACTCGTAAATACTGTCATTGAAGTTGTTTATGAAATGGCCTTCAGTAAAAGTGTTATATAGTGAAAGTGAAGTACAGTATTCCCACCTTCCATGCATACTTTGACTTCAACTGATAATTGGCCTATTGACCCATTATGACTTCCATTTCACACTTGTGCTAAAACTACTACTCTAACCCCCCCCCCCCAACTTTATACACCCCCCTTTCAAATGTAATGCAGCATGACCCCTACTGGTTTTGCACTTGTGATTTAAATGCATCATAATAATAAGATTAATTGAAGCACATTAGTTATGAAGCTCATAACTATACTGTATTCATTTACACTAAATACTGTTTGTGTTGCCATTAATCTGAAAATAGTCATTTTCATGCTCATGTTCATGATTTAGATACCATATGGCATAATATATTTGTTTTAAAATTTGCATATTAAAGCATGTATTAATTATATTTTTAATTTATTGGCATATGCTGTGGTATCGGCTTGCCTCTGATGTGGAGTATTGTATGTAATGGCATTGGTGATTTGGCACTTTCTCGCTCTTTCTTAACAGTCCAGCACAGACCAGGTGTAGATTTGTGATCCTGAGTAGATAATATATCTCAGTTATATCTTGGAATTTCATGGAAAAGTTAAATATAATTTAAACAGAAGGTTAATTTAAACAGAGGTTCATAAGATCAAAAAATTCTGAGATTACAGAAAAACAAGTTCTTGAAAGTTTGCCTCAGATTTTTTGAGCATCCAAGAAAATTGCTAGTTTTGGGGGTTCGACTAATTGTTTATAATCAATATACAGTTTGTAAATTTTTAAAATCAGTTTGTATCTATAATACAAATTCACAGACTAACGTGGTTCTACTTTATATGCAAAAATATAGCAAGAATTTTTTAATTTGAGATTCATTTGAAAGAACTTGATGGCATTTTTTTATAAATTGGTTCTTAAGTATTGTATATGAAGATTTTTATATTATATAGGAGTTTTATAACTTGAATACCAACAGATTTAGCAGATACAATTTTTATTTTAATTGTAACTTTTTAAAGTACCAAGTGACGAGTCATGCAATGTTACTGAGAAGTACAGTATTGTAATTTTGTGAAACTTATTGGTGCAATATGTATATTTAAATTTTTAGCTTATATGTGCATTGTGAAAGATCTGTAAGAAAATTGTATGGTGTTGAATAAAAGTGTTTCATATGATATTATGGTTGTGTGAAATTTGTTATCAGCTCTGTAGGCTCAAGTTTAGCCTTTATTATTATAGTAGTTCCTTAACAAAACTGCCACAGAATTTAGTTACCTTAAATTTTAGATTACATGTTTCTTAGATTTTTGTGTGTAATTGCCACCTTTTGACTTTCAACCGACTGAAGTGATTGAGCCGTCCTATTTTTTTTTAACCCTTGTGTGGAGTTCGGTTCCACTATGTTTAGTCCATTCCATTTCTTTACTATTGAAATGTTTTCTGATATCCCTGTGGCTTTTTGGGGTGTAGTTTCCAACTGTGCCCCAACATCTTTTGAAAAGCCTATCCTGTTTATTCCTCAGAGTATTTTGTATGTTGATCTATATTCCCTCTTGTTCGTCAGTCTAAATATGTAGATCATTCCCTTCAATTCATGCCAGTCAAGATTCACTCCTTCAATTTTTTTCTGTTTTCACTGTGTTACTAGATGAGGGTTCCATACGGCTGCATACTCAAGAATCATTTAAAAAAATAAGGTCAAGTGTTATGAGTCTAAGTTCTTGAATGCCACTCTTATGTTTGCAAGCTGAGTTTGTGCTGCTGATAGTTTTTTGCATATGGGCTTCAGGAATCAGATTTGAGTTAATGTATTATCTAGGAAGGAAAAATCATTTCATTGCTTTTCCCTTCCCGGATAGTACATTACTGTCTTCAATCTCCTTTTTTTTATTCTTCCCCCTTTTCAGTAACTATTTATTTAACACACTTCTGCATTCTTCCAGGTCTTTCTTCATTTTTTTCTTTCTTCCAATTACAGTGGACCCCCGAGTAACGTAAAAACTTCATTCCAGAAGCCTGCTCAAGTGCCATTACCGAACGAATTTACTGACTTAAGAAATAATGTCAAGTAGGTTAGTCTATTTCAGACCCCCAAAATTACACTTACAAAAGCACTTACAATATTATACTTACATAATTGTACGATTTCCGGGGTGTTCGTAACTCGGGGGTCCACTGTATATTGTCATTGTTTTAGCCTTTGCCAACAAGAATTTGTAAGAATTATTTTTATTATGTGTGTGTTGGAAGACCAAACTTTTAAGGATCATACAGTGCCTGGGGAATAGGAGGTAATCAGGTTTGATCCAAGGTAGGGATGGGTAGCTGATTCCTTTGATTACAAACCTTACTCCAGCATCAAGACACCCACTTGAAGAGTATGTAGGAGTTCCTGTATTCAGATCATTAATCTTTCTTCTTTCAACACGTCGGCCGTTTCCCATCGAAGTGGGGTGGCCCAAAAGGAAAAACGAAAGTTTCGCCTTTTTACATTTAGTAATACAGTGGTACCTCGGTTAACGATATTTTTTCGTTTGAGAATGCTGTTCAAGTGCCATTACCAAACGAATTTATCCCCATAAGGAATAATGTAAAATAGACTAGTCCTTTTAGACCCCCAAAAATACACTTACAAAAGCATTTAAAAAACAAACTTACATAAAAGGCGAGTTTGGGGACCATCGTTAACCGAGGTACCACTGTATATACAGGAGAAAGGGTTACTAGCCCCTTGCTCCGTCGCTTCTTACGACACGCATGTCTTACGGAGGAAGAATTCTGTTCCACTTCCCCATGGAGATAAGAGGAAATAAGAACAAGAACTAGTAAGAAAATAGAAGAAAACCCAGAGGGGTGTGTACATACAGTTGTCCCTCGGTTTTCGTGCATCTCCAAACTCAAACATTTATGTAAGTGTATTTTCGTAAGTGCTGTTGCAAGTGTATTTTTGGGGGTCTCAAATAGACTAACCTACGTGACATTATTTCTTAAGGAAGTAAATTCGTTCGGTAATGGCACTTGAGCAGCATTCTGGAATGAATTTTCGGCGAAAACCGAGGGACCACTGTATATCCTTGTACATGAATGTGTAGTGTGACCTAAGTGTAAGTAGAAGCAACAAGACATACTTGAAATCTTGCATGTTTGAGACAGAAAAAAGACACCAGCAATCCTACCATCATGTAAAACAATTACAGGCTTTCGTTTTACACTCACTTGGCAGGACGGTAGTACCTCCCTGGGTGGTTGCTGTCTACCAACCTACTGCCTAAGCAGTTCATAAGGAATATAGAACCCAATACTACTGCTTGTGGGTGCTCCACTAGTTAAGCTTTCCCATCCTGTTGCTCTATACTGTAAAGTGATTGTTTCCCATTAGTCAAGTATTCCCTTAACCATGTTAATACCTTTCCTTTTATCCAAGGTTATTTTTCCACTTTATTAGGTGGTCTTGACTTGGTACTGTATATACCAAAAGCTTTCCTTCAGTCTGTAACAGTCTTAACAGCCATCTCCCACTGAGGCAGGGTGACCCGAAAAAAAGAAAGTTTTTTCTTTTTCTTTCAACAAATCAGCTGTATCCCACCAAGCCAGGGTAACCCAAAAGTTTCTCTTTTTAACTTTAGTAATGTATACAGGAGAAGGGGTTACTAGCCCCTTGCTCCTGGCATTTTAATTACCTCTTAGGACACTCATGGCATACTGAGGGAGGATTCTTTTCTACTTTCCGGTGGAGAATTCAACATTTCTTCTTAGTAATATCCTCTAGCAGTGTGTACATTACATGCATTAGGGGTATTGATCTAGTTAAGAGGTTCTTGCCTCTCGCCTTTCTAAATATTAGTTTCACATTAGCTCTTCCAGTCTTGAAATTTTCCTGTCAGTGATTTGTTAAGGATCTGTATGGATGGCTTGTATAGTATTTCGGAGCCTCAATATTTGTGATGTTCCATCTGGTTCTCATGCCTTCGATGTGTCCAGTTGCACCAAGCTGTCTCTTTGCTTTATCTGTTCCATTTGGTTTCTTTTCCTGTCTCTGGTGCTTGTCCTACTCATTAATATAAATACTGACTGGAATTTTCTGCTAACCTCATAACATACTTTCTTGTAAATTCCTGCAAGTGTTTCCTTTATTATTATCACTTGAGCTTTGTTAATTTATTATAATGAGCCATGAAGCAGCTTTGGTTCTTTGCCTGCCTTATATAGTTAAAACACTTGGCTTTTCTCTTCACCCAAGCTTTTTTCTTTTCTGGCATTTGGTTCACTATACTTTTTTCATGCTCTTGCATTCTGGTATTTTGCTTTCTTACATTGATGAGTGGACCATATGTTTTTCCAGTATCTTGCCCATTTCCTTGTTGGTTGATACAAATTTGTATGTTGCTGCTTTCCACATCTGACTATAATTTATTGAAAGTTCTTGGGTTATTTATCCCATGAATTCATCACTCCACTCTACTTGAGCCAGAAAATGCCTCTTCTCTGTAGTCACTTGTTCCTATACATAAATCTCTGAATCTCTTGTTTCTTAAGTGTGATTTTCATTATGTAGCATGTAACCCCTCAAGGGAGGCACCTCGATGCCAATGAGGAGGCTTGATCCAGGGAATTGCACACATCTTTCTTTTCCTTGGATCAGACCTGATTACCTCACATACCCTAGGCACTGTATGATCCCTCTGGGTTTAATGCTTCCCAATGATCGTAATATTAATCCCTTTGTGTGTTGTGTGGTTTGATAATAGGATGAACTCTGTAAGCCTTGTAATGATTATGGTTGCTAATCTTGTTGAACTCCAGTATCTCAGACTCCTCTCAGAAGTTGCCTCATGAATATAACTTAACATTGAATACCTTTGACAAAAAATGAGTGGTGGATTTTATTAAATTGTTCCAAACATACTAGAAATGTTGTAAACATGCAACTATTTGCACACCATGAAGAATATATTATTTTTTAAGTATATCTTAACACTTGTAGAAAATTTTATCTATTTTAAGGTTATGCCTTGGTGTGTTCAGATTAATCAAATTGTTCATGCATAAAATTGTATTTGGTAGTAGTATGTTTATTGGAATGGCATTCAGCATTTCATTTGAAATAGGAAAGTCCAGAGTTATATTTGGGTAGTTGTAATGTGTAGATACTTTAATAATATATTATGGATGATTTGCAGCATTTTTAAATATGTAACCAAAAATGACAAAAGTCTTAGTGAATTTAAAATCATCAGGAATATATAGCTATAATAAATGATTAAAGCCTGTATATCCTTACAGGTTTAGTGCTTCCTTGTAATTATACTGTAACATAATTATTGTCATTATCATCACCATGCAGTATATCTTTCTCTTGTTTTCTTATTTGCTTTCTTTTCCTTCTCAGTCCTTTATTCTTAGTTACTGAACTAAGTGTATTTGTTATATATGTCCATACATAGTACTGCTCAGATATTTAATGCGTGTTCTAATATTTTTCCTTCAAGTACATGTCTATGCTTACCAAGTCATGTGCTTTACAAATACTGTGCTGTATACGTGTATTCTGTTAAATAATTTTTTGTTCCTATGCATGCAGGTATTTTACAGTACTTTATGTACATCATTGGTGTAACCAATAAATCTTTCTAAGATTTACTGTTGTATGGTAATACTGATAATTACAGTAGTACTGAGAAGTATACTGGGAGTTTGGAGTTCGTTTCTTCTCATTCACAGCAGCTGTTTAAAAGGTATAAGGCAATCAGTGAATCATCGGTGAAAGTTTTATTTTATTCTATGTTGTTATTCCTTTAAGGAAAGTATATGAGTGAGTAGAACTACATCTGGCCATTAAATGCTGTCTCTGTCACGTATCTTCTGTATGAAGTGTTATTTGTTACCTTATTTTCTGGAAGCTATTTAGAGCCTCTGTTATTTATTTAATTGAACCTGATTTTTTTTATTTATTAAGTTACCTTTTATTCATATATCAAAATGTGTGAATGATCTGCTGTAACATTGCCCAACCTAGTATATGTTGTTATATATGTAAGATGTATGTTACCAGTTTAGAGCTACTTAACATGTGTAGCTTTATTTATAACTTTAAGCTTTAAATTTAATGTGTGCTTGTCAGGTATAGTGTGAAAGTTTTACGTAACCCAATAGCAATGTAGAAGGCAAAAAATACACAATAAAAAATTGGTGTCTATTGTTTTTCTAATACCAGCTGCCATAATATTTTGTTAATGTTTGTGCTAGTGTACAATTAAATTTAGTTGATAGTATTGAAATTAACAACTATTTTGTTATTAAATTTATTATTTTGTTCTAAAATTTTATAGAATAGTATTTTTTTTTAAATAAAATGTTGAAAGATAACTAAAATCTTCAAATTGTTGTGTATTCTTCCCCCTTAAGGGAGGTTCCTTGATGCTGTTGAGGGATTGAACCTGATTGCCTCCAGTATTCCTAGATGCAGATGATCCCTATGGATTTAGCATTTCCCCTTCCCTTGTGAATATAATTACAATGGACCCCCGGGTAACGGCCTGAAGTGCTTTTGTAAGTGTATGTTTGGGGGTCCAAAAGGACTAATCTAATTTACATTATTCCTAATGTTAATAAATTCGTTTAGTAACAGCACTTGAACAGCATTCTGGAACGAATTATGGCCGTTAACCGGGGGTCCACTGTATATAAATCTGTATCCCTTAAAATATATTCTACCCTAATAACCCCTGTGGTTTAGCGCTTCTATTTGATTATAATAATAATCTACCCTAATAGCAGAATGTTGGAGAACTGTATATGAACTTTTGGGGATCAAAAGGTTTTTTTTTTTTCCTGGATGTTTTTCTAAAGTGATTGGATATAATCTAGGGTAAACTTAAATATTGTGCAAGTGTGCATATCTAGAATGGACCATGGAAAATACAGTTCTGTGACCGAGCTTGTAACTTGATTTGCTCATATATCAAATCAATTTTCCTCATTGAAATTAATTGAAATGCCATTAATCCGTTCCAGCCCAAAAAAAAACACCTAATTTTTTTGTTTTGGGTTTTTAAATAAAAATGTATTTATAAATAAATGATTTTTGCCTTTTTGCCAGGTCCCAGCAATGTTTTTAGAAATGCTAGTCTCTCTTATGAAACTCCTTGAAGCATGGTGTAAGATTATTGTCACTCCACTGCTGACAGTGCAGCAGTCTTTCTGTATCTCTGTTTCTGTCTAGCTCTGTCTATGTTTATCTCTGTTTTTCTGTCTGCCTGTGTTTGTCTTCCTGTCTCTCTACTTGTCTCTGTCTCAGAGAGAGCCGCTCATGAACCAACAGGTATTACACACGATGCAGAGTCGTCACGTCTGATTCCTGAACAAGTGAAAATGTGTATTACTTGCCAGTCATGCTTATTATGCCTTATATCTATAAGCATAGTATAGCACTTTGTCTGGATTTTTTTGGGTTATCCTAGGTAATTTACACTATAACTATTTGTGTGTACCTGTGATATAGAGATAGACAGACAGACAGAGATATACAGACAGACACAGATACAGACAGACACAGAGATACAGACAGAGATACAGACAGATACAGACAGAGATACAGACAGATACAGACAGACACAGAGATACAGACAGACACAGAGATACAGACAGACACAGAGATACAGACAGACACAGAGATACAGACAGACACAGAGATACAGACAGACACAGAGATACAGACAGACACAGAGATACAGACAGACACAGAGATACAGACAGACACAGAGATACAGACAGACAGAAGGAGATACAGACAGCCAAAGCAAATCAGTCAGCTGGTCACCCAACCAGCTGGCCTGCCCAACATGTATTACGCATGTTCCAGAATTGTTTCTTTTTAGGGCATACGTTATAGAACATTCTGGCAGGATGACACTACCAGTGGTATCAAAATTGAAAGGATGTTACACATTGGTATTTATCGAGGTTTGAGATATTTCCTCTTATCTCATGTGAGTGGTGTATCTGAAGCTCGCTCATAAATCGGATTTTGGCTTGCAACTAGAAGCAAAAAATCGACCGAGCGACGGCTCGTAACTCAGAAAACTCGTAAGTGGGGGGGGCACTTGTAAGTCAAGGTACCACTGTATTTAAAGTCCTTACACAAAAATACTTCGTAGACCAGTTTTGTTAGATTAAAATATTTAATTTATTTTAATACATTTTTAATAATTTCTAGGTACAGTAGAATAAAAATAGAAACATGCAATTAGAAGATTTGCTGAAACATAAACATGAATATTTAGTTTTATAACTTTTATACATTTTACATGACCCTTGTAGGTTTAGCCCTTCTTTTGATTATAATATATATTTACAAATAACCTCGTATTTAAATAAATATATGATTGGATTTTGATAATCCAATCTAGCGAGATAAATACTGCTGGATAGCAATATTTGGATTTACCCCTAAATACCAATTTATTTTCTTGTACTGTATTCATAATTTTACTCAGCGCTGTACTTACGACGATGTCACAGCTCTTACTTTACCTTCCTTGCTGACGGACCCACTTTTGACTCTGACTTCCTCGTTGAGTTTTTGACAGCAACTGATTAACTACACAAACTTTGATGATCCTTGTTAATAATTGGTATAAAATACCGACACAATGGAAAGATAAATACATAAGCAGTATAATGTGATCCTTTATTGACAACGTTTTGCCCACGCAGTGGGCTTTATCAAGTCACAAATAGATCTACCTGGATAAAAGATACACGAGTATATATAGGATTTAGTCAGGTGGAGAATGCTGCATGTGACAGTCTTCAAAGTAGGGTCATAGTGTAAAACCTTGGGTAGCTTTAAACAGAGATTGGATAAGTATATGGGTAGACCTGCAGTGTTCCATTCTTAAGTTCTAGGTGGGATAGCGATGAAGAAGTTTCTTGGCAATAGGTTCAGCTATGTTGTAGAAGCCGTTGTTCTGGTTGAAGTCGTTGGATATACAGATAAGTGATGACTCCAGGATTCTTTGGTATTGAGACCCTGTGGTTTAGCTCTTCTATTTGATTATAATAATAATAATTTGGTATTGAGTGTTGTCCTTTCTTGCGATGAGTCTTGCGTTTCTATAGTTAATTAAATGGTTTTGTGAATTTCGTTGTTGAACACAGGCTTTCCTTTTTCTGCCTGCGTACTGGTGTTCTGAAATACGTGTTTGGAGGTCTCTGGATGTTTCCACCTGACTAAATCCTATAAATACTCGTGTATCTTTTATCCAGGTAGATCGGTTTGTGACTCGATAAAGCCCACTGCGTGGGCGAAACGTTGTCAATAAAGAATCACATTATACTGCTTATGTGTTTATCTTTCCTTTGATGATCCTTCCTCTAGCACTCCTCACAGCCCTTTTCTACCTCTCCCTCTGTTGTCCACTCTACCCTTGCTACTTTATAACCCTGCACTATCCCTTGCCCTGCTGCATTGGATAACCCTTGTAGGTTTAGCACTTTTTTATTATAATACTCAGCACTGTATGACCCTGGTGGGTTTAGCGCTTTGTTTTGATTATAAAAGTAATAATCATTACTGATGTATATAAGTACTGCCCATCCAATGGGGTACCTTGGTGCTGGTGAAGATCTCGATCCAAGGAATTGAAGCTACCGTCTTGAATCAAGCTTGATTACTTCCTGTTCCCCGTGTTGTGTGAACCTTCTCATAACAGACCCATCCTTACCAGTGCAATTTATAAGCTGCTATAATGCTTGGTTAACCAACACCTAAATTGATACCAGGAAACCTGAAATTCTCCTCATCAATTTGGATTTTGTAAGGGTCATTATATCCCCAACCCTTAATACGTTTGGATATGTGTTAGGAATCCACTTGCTAAAAGTAGATTATCATAGCCTTTCAAGCTCCAGACTTGGTTTAGCGCTTCTATTTGATTATAATAATAATAATAATCAAGCTCCAGACTCTTGACACTACCTGACTTCACAGCATCTTGACCCAAGCTCATTCCATGGGCCTCCTGGGTAATTAGCCACTTTTTCTTTCAACACTTATTAAGAGAGGCACTTTCGTAGCCAGGTAAATAGCTTTTTTTCCCTGACTGTTCAGGTTGAAGGCGTACCTTAAAACTGTGTTCTTAGCACTACCTTCCTACTTGCCATTAATGATCTTCCCTCTTGTTTTTCCTTCCAATGTTTCATCATCTGTCTACAATTTTGCTATAGTTTGTGCAGGCGCTGTTGGTAGCCCTGTGGTAGCCCCTCCGGTATATTATTAGTTGCACTAACCAACTGGACGTTCTCCCATGGGTTAGGTTTCTGTTGCTAAACCCCACCAAATAACATTCACAAGATACTCTATTATCCTCATGCCGTTTTGTACCCTGTTTGTACCCTAAACAGGATATGGTTAAATTTCTTTGTCTTTTGTCTGTTGAATGTGCTGGAAGCCTCCATAACCTTGTTAGCTTGTCCATCATTCATGGGAGGAGAGGCGGTGTTGATAGACAAATTCTTCTGCACCTTCGTGGTTTCGCCTCAACTTGAAGTCTGTTACCTGGTTGATTTTCCCAGTAGTCATGTAGTATCTCCCTCCACTTTATAAAAAAAAATTTGTTTGTATACAAAAAACCATGATTGTTTTACACATTTACCCTTCAGATCGAAAGTTGTAAAAGCAATTGGTTCCTAAGTACTCTAGTTGTGAGTGTGGATGTAACTTGGGGAATTTGTAAGTTGAACTGTGTGTTGATTTGTGTACTTTCTGGTATGTGGTCAGCCCTATGGTCACTATCTTGAATATTATGTGCTTAATTGTCCACTTATTGAGGAATATAGAGATAGACAGTATAATTGACATGTCAAGATATCTTATTGGTGAAAATAAGATACCAGATATATTAAGCAAATTTCCTAAATTTGCTTGTAATAGATAAGTGAACTGTAGATATAAATCCAGATGTACTCCTGTTAACGTTACCTTTTGGGGCCTAGTTCCTAGGCCTTTTGTGTATCCATATGCTTTTGCGCTACCCTCCACACGATGGATATGGGATGCACAATAAACTAGCCACTTCGGTGGTAAAAATCTAATCTATCTCTAAATGCCTCCCATTCCCCAGGCGCTGTAAGACTTCTACTGGTTTAACGCTTCCCCGTGAATAAAACAAAATATACCATCCCTTGTGGAGGATGCAAAAAATTATGTGGGGAGACTTCTGGAAGCTTGAGACAATAAATCGGTAGAGATGTCAACATCGGTACACAATGTCAATATTGGTACACATGTCAACATCGGTAGACATGTCAACACAATTGCAACACAATTGTAACACAATTGTAACACAATTGTGTTTCCAACTACAAACACAATTGTCCAGACCTCTGGAATATTATTGTCCTCAAAGATTTGTTAAGTTATACCATGAATTAAGGAAAGATCCTGGACTTCACCTTACGAAACAGACAAAGCAAATGCGATAGTAATTATGGACAAGGTAGATTATAGTGGGAAAATAAACATGATATTAGGAGACAGGGAAACACAGGCGCCTCTTAATCATCCTGCCCCAAACCAGGCAGAGCCATCATAAAGATCCAGCCGCCCCACATGCAGCACCTAGTCTTGGAACTGTACATATATACTCTATTTTATTTCTCTCTAATGAATAAATAAAATTCCCAGCGAGCGAAAGGTGTCCTTAATAAATGTCCCAATGCATTTGGGGATCTTTATTCTGGAAATGTTTCGCTACACAGTGTCTTCTTCAGTCCAGTGGAGAAACGGTGGAAGAAGAGGAGGAGTTTGAGGTAATCAGTCCCTCAGCCTGGAGTCGATGTGTTCACTCCATCAATATAAATCCAAGAAGTCTGTCAGGTTTACTACACACGGTTAGGAACTGTTGTTTTAGCTTCATATTTCTGCTTACTACGACTCCGATCTTTTTTACATTCTGTATGACCAAGTTTACATCACCTAGTTTATAAGTGTGAGGATTATGTTCATTCTCATGGATTAGGACTTTGCATTTCTTAACATTGAACTACTTCTGCTACTTTTCGAACCACGAAATTAGCTTGTTCAAATTTTCTTGAAGGCCAATGTATAGCCCTCCAAATCTATTATTAGGTCTTTTCCCCGTCAAGGTCATTAATGAACATTATGAACAAGGGGCCCCAAAATTATCCTGTAGAATGAATGTTACGTGTGACGGAGCTCCATTCTATGAGAGAATGTTTACTCCAGTACAATATGCTGACACTTTAAGTCTTTTGTGCTGAACTATGACAAAAGTATTACTGAAGTCCAAAAAAATTAACATCATACAATTTAACACGAGCCACGAAGAAAGTCAGTACATTAATTAAATTATGCTCGTCAGAGTGGCTTCTAATTATATTGCTTCTAATCATTTGCTGTTGATGTAAGATTTAGTGGGCGGTAATTCGATGTTAGAGATTTATTTCCCTTTTAGTAGACTGGGATCACATTTACCATCTTCCATATCTGCAAGACAGTCGTTTGCAGAGACAATAATGGCCCAGTTAGCGGCTCACACAGCAGCATCTTGCATTCTTTAAGTCTTGTGGCCTCATTCAGAAATGATACTCATCTCTCTCTCTCATATGTTTCTATGGTGCTAAACCGCCTCATATGGAAACTTGGGCCGTTACATTAAGTACCATTGAAAACAGCTCGCAGGGGCCTAGAAATTTATTTAAGTGATTTGCTTGTTTGATAACCATGTCTCTGGTAACTATGATATCTCGTAATTTATTTTCTTCAGGTCCTCTAGAATTATTAATTACTGGGATATCGTCTGTGTCTTCTTGTGTCAAAATTGACAGGAAATAATTAATAAAATTTTAAAATTTTCCAAACATTATCAATAATCTGTCCAGACTAGTTTTAAGTGGACACAACTAATTCGTAATACTTGTTCTGTATATTTGAAAGAATTCTTCAGGATTTGTTTATGATTCGTTGCAACTTTAATTTCGTAGTCAGGTTTAACTTTTTTCTTTACCCTTTTCCTCGACCTTTGTCAAAATAAAAATATTGGTCATTAAAGTGAGCCTCTCTTCTGATTCACATATAAATTCCTCTCTTCTTCCCATGAGATGTTTTAGGCTTCTCTTCATCCATTTTTTAATAATCTTTATTTGATCTGATTTCTCTTTGGGAAATATATGCTTTCTGGGCGGCTTATTTAGTATTTACAATAAGTCACATTATCTTCGTTAGTATATGTTAGGTCTTCACTGATATAACCATTGGTCAAGGGGACCTACCGTCTCGTCTCACACCCTCACAGCTTTCAAGCCACATCTATTTTCATGCCCATAGAAGCCAGTAAGGTCACAGTTAGTGGCCTATGATACACCCATATCACAGGAGTGCTGCTTGTGAAATAATCGTATTAGATCCTTAGTAACTAAGTGGTTACGTCTGTGGGTCTACTACCAGCATGGACCACGGTTTGATGGCCCGCCATTTTGTCCCGTTTATTCATATATATATATATATATATATATATATATATATATATATATATATATATATATATATATATATATATATATATATATATATATATATATATATATATATATAAAACAGAGAGAGAGAGAGAGACAGAGACAGAGAGAATATGTGTATCTCGTATTGTATGTATATACAGGCGTACTTGATAATTACTTGTGTGATAGTAACGTGAGTAATTAGCCTGTGGTACACAACATATCTGAAGGATGTTTCTCAGGCCCCCGCAACCCAGTCCCAGACCAAGCCTTCTGGTAGATCAATGTCTAATTAATCAAGCTTGGAGATGTGCTGTGCCCTCTATGGATGACACTCAAATAAATTCCAGTATTGTCTACAAAAGAAGATACAGTGCTATGATTTGCTTCTCTGTGTATATCAGAAATGAGGATGAGGTAAAGGATGACCTGAGTGATTGTGACTTGTGTGATGGTGATCTGTATGATGGTGACTTGTGATGGTGACCTGTGTGATGGTGACCTGTGTGATGGTGACCTGTGTGATGGTGACCTGTAGGGTGGTGACCTGTGTGATGGTGACCTGTGTGATGGTGATCTGTATGATGGTGACTTGTGATGGTGACATGTGTGATGGTGACTTATGTGATGGTGACCTGTGTGATGGTGACCTGTATGATGGTGATCTGTGTGATGGTGACCTGTGTGATGGTGACCTGTGTGGTGGTGACCTGTGTGATAGTGACTTATGGTGACCTGTGTGATAGTGACTTATGGTGACCTGTGTGATAGTGACTTATGGTGACCTGTGTTATGGTGACCTGTGTGGTGACTTGTGTGACGGTGACTTGTGTGATAGTGACCTGTGATGGTGACCTGTGCGATGGTGACCTGTATGATGGTGATCTGTGTGAAGGAACCTGTGTGGTGGTGACCTGTGTGACTGTGACCTGTGATGATGACCTGTGTGATGGTGACCTGTGTAATGGTGACCTATGTGATGGTGACCTGTGTGATGGTGACCTGTATGATGGTGAACTGTGTGATGGTGACCTATGTGGTGACCTGCGTGATGGTGACCTGTGTGATGGTGATCTGTGATGGTGACCTGTGTGGTGACCTGTGTGGTGACATGTACGATGGTGACCTGTGATGGTGACCTGTGTGATGGTGACCTGTGTATGGCATCATGGTCGCAGCTGCGTCCCAAACCCACATTTAAATGTACAGTTTGCAGACACTCCCAAGAATATTTCTCTCGCGCCAGACAAAACGCTTAGGCTTATTAGAAGGGTGTCACCTCATCAATTATGACCAGTCTGTTAAGATAAAAATATGAAAACCAATTAATCATACACCAACAAAGAGTAAAAATATATATATACATATCTCCAGAGAGGTTTCGTACGCTTTTCACCTGTTTACCAGGCTCCCGGTCCAGCCGGATCCCTGACTCCATTATAACGACCCTTATACTAACACAGGTTTAAAAGAGGTGTATTACAACTGTAGTGTGGTGGTGGTGTATAGGGGATTTGTATGTGTATGTGTGATTAGAGTGTGAGTTAGGTGAGGTAGTGTTGTGGGTGCTAGACTCGCTGGTGTGAGGGGGTGTGGGCTAGGCTCGGCAGCCAGCGCCACACGGTATCAACTTCAGTACAGGTAAAGCCTTGTAGGGCGTGAGGTGTCTCCACGGACTACTCCCCGACGCCCACACAAACACGTGATCTATGGTGTAGTGTGTGATAGTGAATTTATTCGTAGTGCGGTATTGTTGAGTGAGAGCTCTGGGTACAGTGGTGGTGAGAAACTGAGCAGTGTTTCGAGCACTCTCCCCCCGGGAGCACAGAACAAGGTATGGACTTTGTTTACATATTTCTTCTAATTTGTATCTCTGCTTTATCTCATAGGCAAACTAAAGTATAAGTTACAAAAGTATATGCATGTAGCTGGGTAGGGCTATATGGGATTCATTAGTTGAATATGGAAGTTTTTAAACCAGGAAGACTAAAACGAGTAAGGAATGTATAGTCTTTTCATATGAACTACTTTCATCTCTTCACTACTAGACTCTCTACTACTTGGTCACCTCACTTCCTCCCACAATACACCCGCTACACTACTTGGTCACCTCACTTCCTCCCACAATACACCCGCTACACTACTTGGTCACCTCACTTCTCCCACAATACACCCGCTACACTACTTCGTCACCTCACTTCTCCCACAATACACCCGCTACACTACTTGGTCACCTCACTTCTCCCACAATACACCCGCTACACTACTTGGTCACCTCACTTCTCCCACAATACACCCGCTACACTACTTGGTCACCTCACTTCCTCCCACAATACACCCGCTACACTACTTGGTCACCTCACTTCTCCCACAATACACCCTCTACACTTCTCCTCAACAGACATTGATTGGGTCACAATTGTCCTCAAAGATTTGTTAAGTTATACCATGAATTAAAAAATATACTAAACTTCACCTTAAGAAACAGACAAAACAAATGCGATAGTAATTATGAACAAGATAGATTAGAGTGGGAAAATGAGCATGTTATTAGAAGACTTACGTGCCTCTTAACTGTGCACTGTTACTGAGTATTGATGGTCCACTCATCAATGGTGGGATCAACGCTCCCGGACTCACACCAGGGCTTCTAAATTTGAATATAAATATTGCAGGACTAAGAACTATTAAGAGGCCAGAAATTAAAGATAAGCTTATATTGAATGTAAGTAGAGTTTTTTAACTATGGCAGAAAAGATTTCTATATAGCCGTAGAATTTATTTTTTATCGAGAAAGATTTAAGAGCCATATATTATAGCACCAATGGAAATAAGTCACACTGACCTCATTAGGTCATCCAGGGTTAAATCTTCATAACATCACAGTTTCATGACTAAAACATTCATATGCCCTCAGTACCAATGTACAAATTTATACTGAAGATTTTCCCTAATGACTCTAATCACATGTACTTAAACACTGTTAAAAAATACAAAAAAGTAATAATTTTCCAACTCATCATTTATGTGGTAATTTACACAATGAGTGGAGCTGGAGAGGACTGTGTGAATGACTGGGGATAGTGGTGGCCTTTCACCATTCATGGTTTCACCACCTTACATGCGTGTGTGCCTGCAGTGTATACTCACCTAGTTGTGGTTGTCATAGCTCCTGGCTTTGTGTGTGCGTGTGTGTGTGCGCGCGTGTGTGTACTCACCTAGTTGTACTCACCTAGTTGTGGTTGCAGGGGTCGAGACATGGCTCCTGGCCCCGCCTCTTCACTGGCCGCTACTGGGTCACTCTCCCTGCACCATGAGCTTTGTCATACCTCTTCTTAAAGCTGTGTATGGAACCTGCCTCCACTACATCGCTTCCCAAGCTATTCCACTTCCCGACTACTCTGTGACTGAAGAAATACTTCCTAACATCCCTGTGATTCATCTGAGTCTTCAACTTCCAACTGTGTCCCCTTGTTGCTGTGTCCCATCTTTGGAACATTCTGTCTCTGTCAACCTTGTCAATTCCTCTCAGTATTTTATATGTCGTTATCATGTCCCCCCTATCTCTCCTGTCCTCCAGTGTCGTCAGGTCGATTTCCCTTAACCTCTCCTCGTAGGACATACCCCTTAGCTCCGGGACTAGTCTTGTTGCAAACCTTTGCACTTTCTCTAGTTTCTTTACGTGCTTGGATAAATGTGGGTTCCAAACTGGTGCTGCATACTCCAGTATGGGCCTAACGTACACAGTGTACAGGGTCCTGAACGATTCTTTATTAAGATGTCGGAATGCTGTTCTTAGGTTTGCTAGGCGCCCGTATGCTGCAGCAGTTATTTGGTTGATGTGCGCCTCAGGAGATGTGCCTGGTGTTATACTCACCCCAAGATCTTTTCCTTAATTGAAGTTTGTAGTCTCTGGCCCCCTAGACTGTACTCCGTCTGCGGTCTTCTTTGCCCTTCCCCAATCTTCATGACTTTGCACTTGGTTGGGTTGAACTCCAGGAGCCAATTGCTGGACCAGGCTTGCAGCCTATCCAGATCCCTTTGTAGTTCTGCCTGGTCCTCTTCCGATTGAATTCTTCTCATCAACTTCACATCATCTGCAAACAGGGACACTTCGGAGTCTATTCCTTCCGTCATGTCGTTCACAAACACCAGAAACAGCACCGGTCCTAAGACTGACCCCTGTGGCACCCCACTCGTCACTGGCGCCCACTCTGACACCTCGCCACGAACCATGACTCGCTGCTGTCTTCCTGAGAGGTATTCCCTGATCCATTGTAGTGCCCTCCCTGTTATCCCTGCCTGGTTAGTTACCATTTTGTCCTAGGCACATGTCGATTAGACACTAGGCCTGTTGTATGTATGTGTGTGTGTGTGTGTGTGTGTGTGTGTGTGTGTGTGTGTGTGTGTGTAACGAAACACTTCGAAATGTTTCGGCCCCGCCGGGAATTGAACCCGGGCCCTCCGTGCGTGAAGCAAGAGCGCTAGCCACCATGCCATCGGGGCATCGGGTGTGTGTGTGTGTGTGTGTGTGTGTGTGTGTGTGTGTGTGTGTGTGTGTGTATGTGTGTGTGTGTGTGTGTGTGTGTAAAAATGTGTAGCTGTCTCAGCGTGGGAATAACTCCACCTTGTCCCACACTTCACTGTCACCTCCAGTGATAGGATGCTCGGGACACCACAAATGAATGGTACATTAACCATTTCTATATTCTCACAGCTGACGTGTGGGACTTGAACCTGTGACCAAGAGACGGCTCAATACTTGGACTAATATTAACTTGAAAGTGAACCGCTGCTGTGTTATTTTCAGCCACAATACATATATTTCGACTTGACTAGGATGCTAGAGGCATAGATTCAAGTATCATGTCAACCATGATACATATTACATAAATATACAATTAATATATGTATATATATATATATATATATATATATATATATATATTCGTGCCGATTAGGTAAAACTGGTCAATTAGCAAGAACTCATCTAAAATTAAGTCCTTTCTAAAATTTTCTCTTATACGTTTAAAGACACATTTTTTTCATTTATGTTAATGTAAGAATTTATAATTTTGTACCAAGAGAAACTTTGAAAACCTACCTAACCTTATTACAACAAGCGCAATTTAATTTAGCCTAACCCAACTAAATATATTTTAGATACGTTAACATTAATTTAATAATAAACAAACACAATGAAATATATTTTTTCGTTATGTTCAGAATGATTTTGGCGAAATTATTGCATACACAAATTTTCACTTGTCTTATATGGCTAAGGTGAGCGTTGCTATTTAAGCCAAAATAGCAAGTTTTACCTAATCGGCATCGACATATATATATATATATATATATATATATATATATATATATATATATATATATATATATAGGTATATTTTATTACATAATATGGTACAAAAGATTTAAGAGATACATTGTTGATATAAAGATGGCATATACAGTACAAGAGGTGTGAGAGATACATGTCTAGTACATATTGTTACATGTTTGTCACTGATTATAATGCGAAAATCTCATCCAGCTCCTCCGAGCTGGGGCGCGTGCCCAGAATACAGCATGCATTACCCTCTGAACAGCAGCGCTGAGTCGCTGGAACAGAAAACTAGCTGCCCTGGGATCCCTAGTTACCCTGTTGAGTCTTTTGCCCAGCTCCTTGAGGAACTTAGATGCACTCTTTCCCATGAGTCAAGGGTCTCTGAGCCTATGGGAACAAACATATAATATGGGCAAGTTCTCCATATATATATATATATATATATATATATATATATATATATATATATATATATATATATATATATATATATATATATATATATATATAAACAAACTAAACCACATATACAACATAAAACAAATGTTAATACTGTGTATTTGGGCCTCACACTAAGGCCCTCTTCAGAAGACGGTATATGTGTGTGTGTGGGGTGTGATGTGTGTGTGTGTGTGTGTGTGTGTGCGTGTGTGTGTATAGTTGGAGTATACCTGGAGGGTGTTCCGGGGGTCAACACACACTTGCAGTGTATGTATGTACTTGTCTACGTAGGTTGCGTCTTGGTTCTTTGACCAACCTCTTGAGTGACCGATGACCAGGTTCACAAACTCGTTGCCCCTATCGTACCTATTCTTAAAGCTGTGTATGGAGTCTACTTCCACCACTATTTCGTTCAGACTGAGAATGAAGAAATATTTCCTGACATCCCTCTGGCTCGTCTGTTCCTTAACTAATGTGTACCAGTTTCTCGTTTCTCAAATACCTCTTTCCCTGTTTAATAATAATAATAATAATAATAATAATAATAATAATATTAATACTATTGAGACATGGTACAATGATACATGGTAGACAAGATACATAGTTATTAATGAGATGTACATGCCAAAAGCCCCTAATATGCTGAGTATTTTATTTGCCGATATTACGTCTCCACTTGTGTTTCTGTCTTCTAATGGCATCCAGTCCAGTTCTTTTAGCCTCTCCTTGTAGACAGACAATTTAGTTCATTCCCCCTTACCTCGAGGACTAGTCTTGTGAGTGTGTATATATTACCAGGACCCGTGTGTTAGTAACTAGTACCTGTGTGTGTCTAGTACCTGTTTACAGTGACCAGGACTTGTATGTGTTGGTATAGTGACTAGAGCTAGTATTTGAAGGTGTATAGGCTAGACCTTAAACCTAGGGTAGGTGTGTGGTACGTCTGGAGTGTGTGGGACTGCTGGAGGTGTGGTATAGTGACTAGAGCTAGTATTTTTTAAGGAATGGTGTATAGCTGCTAGACCCTTTAAACCTAGTGAGTAGAGGTGTGTGTGTGGTACCCGGGTGCTGGGAGAGTGTGTGTGGTACCCGGGTGCTGGGAGAGTGTGGGTGTGGGAGCGACGGTTACAAGGCTTCGCCTGCGGGGGTACAGGATGAGAGGTAGGGGGGAAGGGAGGTGGTGGTTACACCTCCACCTCTTTCTCTGGGTGTTCACCAGACACTGTGTTCATCAGGTTATGAACCTGGTTGGCATGACACTTTGACAATATGAACAGAAGTTACAGTATTATTGTATAGTGTGTGTGTGTGTGTGCTCACCTATTTGTGGTTGCAGGGGTCGAGACATAGCTCCTCACCCCGCCTCTTCACTGACCGCTACTAGGTCCTCTCCCTGCTCCATGAGCTTTATCAAACCTCATCTTAAAACTATGTATGGTTCCTGCCTCCACTACATCACTTGCCAGACTATTCCACTTCCCGACAACTCTGTGACTGAAGAAATACTTCCTAACATCCCTGTGATTCATCTGAGTCTTCAACTTCCAATTGTGACCCCTTGTTGTTGTGTCCCATCTCTGGAACATCCTGTCTCTGTCCACCTTGTCAATTCCTCGCAATATTTTGTATGTCATTATCATGTCTTCCCTAACCCTCCTGTCCTCCAGTGTCGTCAGGCCCGATTTCCCTTAGCCTTTCTTCGTAGGACAATCCCCTTAGCTCTGGAACTAGCCTTATTGCAAACCTTTGCACTTTCTCTAATTTCTTGACGTGCTTGACCAGGTGTGGGTTCCAAACTGGTGCTGCATACTCCAGTATGTGCCTGACGTACACGGTGTACAGAGTCTTGAATGATTCCTTACTGAGGTATTGGAACGCTATTCTCAGGTTTGCCTGGCGCCAGTATGCTGCAGCAGTTATCTGGTTGATGTGCACCTCAGGAGATGTGCTCGGTATTATACTCACCCCAAGATCTTTTTCCTTGAGTTAAGTTTGCAGTCTTTGGCCTACTAGCCTATACTCTGTCTGCGGTCTTCTTTGCCCTTCCCCGATCTTCATGACTATGCATTTGGCGGGGTTAAATTCGAGGAGCCAGTTGCTGGTGTGTGTGAACTGTTACGACCAACAGTAACAGCTTAGTTGATCAGGCCTTGATCCCCCAAGAAGTCTAGTCTGGGAATGGGCCGCGGGGTCGTTGACCCCCGATGACATCTTTCAAGTATTCTGCAGATAACCAGGACCTTTCCAGGGCTCGCCTTCATGCTGGTAAAGGGCTCTTGCTCCAAGTAATTGGAGCTATCATCTTAACTGAATTAAACCTGGTTATCTCCCATGCCCCAAAGCGCTGTAATGCCCCTACGGGTTTAGCGCTTTCCCGTGTGAAATATTATACGTATAACAAAAATTCACCAGTCTCGTGAAAATATAATTTCAAAACAACCTCCAGAAATATTAAAACAACCTCCAAAAATATTAAAACAACCTCCAGAAATATCAAAACAACCTCCAGAAATATCAAAACAACCTCCAGAAATATTAAAACAGTCCCCAGAAATATGAAAACAGTCTCCAGAAATGTCAAAACAGCCCCAGAAATATCAAAATAACCTCTAGAAATATTAAAACAGTCTCCAAAAATATCAAAACAGCCTCCAGAAATATCAAAACAGCCTCCAGAAATATCAAAACAGCCTCCAGAAATATCAAAACAACCTCCACAAATATCAAAACAATCCCAAGAAATATCAAAACAACCTCAATAAATATCAAAACAGCCTCCAGAAATATCGAAACAGCCTCCAGAAATTATCAAAACAACCTCCAGAAATATCAAAACAGTCTCCAGAAATTATCAAAACAGCCTCCAGAAATATCAAAACAGCCTCCAGAAATATCAAAACAGCCTCCAGAAATATCAAAACAACCTCCAGAAATATCAAAACAGGCTCCAGAAATATCAAAACAACCTCCAGAAATATCAAAACAGCCTCCAGAAATATCAAAACAGCCTCCAGAAATATCAAAACAACCTCCAGAAATATCAAAACAGGCTCCAGAAATTATCAAAACAACCTCCAGAAATATCAAAACAGCCTCCAGAAATATCAAAACAGCCTCAGAAATATCAAAACAGCCTCCAGAAATATCAAAACAGCCTCCAGAAATATCAAAACAGCCTCCAGAAATATCAAAACAACCTCCAGAAATATCAAAACAGGCTCCAGAAATTATCAAAACAACCTCCAGAAATATCAAAACAGCCTCCAGAAATATCAAAACAGCCTCCAGAAATATCAAAACAACCTCCAGAAATATCAAAACAGGCTCCAGAAATATCAAAACAACCTCCAGAAATATCAAAACAGGCTCCAGAAATTATCAAAACAACCTCCAGAAATATCAAAACAGCCTCCAGAAATATCAAAACAGCCTCCAGAAATATCAAAACAGCCTCCAGAAATTATCAAAACAACCTCCAGAAATATCAAAACAGCCCCCAGAAATATCAAAACAGCCCCAGAAATATCAAAACAGCCACAGAAATATCAAAACAGCCCCCAGAAATATCAAAACAACCCCCAGAAATATCAAAACAGCCTCCAAAAATATCAAAACAGCCTCCAGAAATTATCAAAATAACCTCCAGAAATATCAAAACAAGCTCCAGAAATTATCAAAACAACCTCCAGAAATATCAAAACAGCCCCAAAAATATCAAAACAGCCCCCAGAAATATCAAAACAGCTTCCAAAAATATCAAAACATTCCCCAGAAATATCAAAACAGCCTCCAGAAATTATCAAAGCGTACAGAGGTATCAAAACAACCTCCAGAAATGAGAAAATGATTGGCAAACTTTACGAAATGGCTAAGGGTTCATCATCAGGTTAGAAGATGAGAAACACGGGGCATGATGCAAGGGTCCTAGTTGCAAGCAGGAGATCCAGTGGAATAATTTACATCAGGTGCAATATGAAGATATTTTGGTGGAGAAACTTTTCACCATGATTAGCTTATGGTCACTATCTTGAACACTTTGTGCTTTATTGTCTATGGTCACTATCTTGAACACTATGTGCTTTATTGTCTGTGGTCACTATCTTGAACACTATGTGCTTTATTGTCTATGGGCACTATCTTGAACACTATGTGCTTTATTGTCTATGGTCACTATCTTGAACACTATGTGCTTTATTGTCTGTGTTCACTATCTTGAACACTATGTGGTTTACTGTCTGTGTTCACTATCTTGAACACTATACACTTTATAGAAAGTATAATAATCTATGTGATATGTCAAGATATCTTATTACTTAAAATAAGATACCAGATATATTCCTCATTAAAATATCCTAATGCTGTGCATGTCTTATTTGTCGGTATTGTTTCTCATTTTAGCCAGGATCTCCAGGCATTCTGGGTAGATAGAGGGAACAACACCTAAGAATTATTGTGACACCATCATTCTGAAGGTCAACAATGAATGCTGACTATTTCTAGGTTATATCCTCCTAATACTTGTATAGTAGGCTCATAATCGTATCATTATGACCAAAGGTTATTTGTTAATACACTAGTCCTCAGAGTTTACCCAGCCACCAACACGGTTCATGAAAACGTCTCTAGCAAGGGTCCGCACATGCTCTCTTTTTTCAAAGGCAAGATAACTATAACAATACTGTGCTTACTAAATGGCTGTAGTCTTCAAGAGGAATTGCCATCAGACCTTTATCTTCAGCAGGAGTTACCAACAGATCCTTGACTTTAACAGGAGTTACCAACAAACCCTTGTCTTCAACAGGCGTTACCAACAGAGCCTTGTCTTTAACAGTAGTTACCAATAGACCCTGGTCTTCAAAAGTAGTTACCAACAGATCCTGGTCTTCAAAAGTAGTTACCAACAGACCCTGGTCTTCAAAAGTAGTTACCAACAGACCCTGGTCTTCAAAAGTAGTTACCAACAGACCCTGGTCTTCAACAGTAGTTACCAACAGACCCTGGTCTTCAACAGTAGTTACCAACAGACCCTGGTCTTCAAAAGTAGTTACCAACAGACCCTGGTCTTCTACAGTAGTTACCAACAGATCCTGGTCTTCAACAGTAGTTACCAACAGACCCTGGTCTTCAACAGTAGTTACCAACAGACCCTGGTCTTCAAGAAAGAACTTGTTTAGTCTCACAATCCGTAACGATGAGCGGACTGAAGTGCCTACGTGGGAGTGTTTGCGCTTCATGCACCAACAGTATGACTGATCAGACATTCAGGAGGGGAAAAAACCTGGTCAGAGGTGGCTGTGGCGGGACGATGATCTCCGGAAGTGTTCTATAACTCCAAGGTTGTCTCTCTCTCTCTCTCTCTCTCTCTCTCTCTCTCTCTGGAACACTGTATATGTAGTGTATGTTCTACCCCCCTCTCTCATCTCCTCCCCCTCCCCCTCCTAGTTGTCTTCCACCCCTCACTCACTTGTGACCTCCCTCCCTTCTGTCCAACCACCTCCCTCCCTCCCTTCTGTCCTCCCCTCCCTCCCTCCCTTCTGTCCTACCACCTCCATCCCTCCCTTCTGTCCTACCACCTCCCTCCCTCCCTTCTGTCCTACCACCTCCCTCCCTCCCTTCTGTCCTACCACCTCCCTCCCTCCCTTCTGCCCTACCACCTCCCTCCCTCCCTTCTGTCCTACCACCTCCCTCCCTCCTTTCTGTCCTACCACCTCCCTCCCTCCCTTCTGTCCTACCACCTCCCTCCCTCCCTTCTGTCCTACCACCTCCCTCCTCCCTTCTGTCCTACCACCTCCCTCCCTCCTTTCTGTCCTACCACCTCCCTCCCTCCCTTCTGTCCTACCACCTCCCTCCCTCCCTTCTGTCCTCCCTCCCTCCCTCCCTTCTGTCCTCACCACCTCCCTCCCTCCCTTCTGTCCTACCACCTCCCTCCCTCCCTTCTGTCATACCACCTCCCTCCCTCCCTTCTGTCCTACCACCTCCCTCCCTCCCTTCTGTCCTACCACCTCCCTCCTTTTGTCTTCCACCCCCTTCCTCCCTCCCTTGTGTTCTCCTCACGCCCTTGTTCCCTCCCTTGTGTCCTCATCTCGCCCTTGTTCCCTCCTGTCCTTCCCGCCCTTGTTCCCTCCTGTCCTCCCTCGCCCTTGTTCCCTCCTGTCCTCCCTCGCCCTTGTTCCCACCTGTTCTCCCCTCGCCCTTATTCTCTCCCTTTTGTCCTCCCTCCTTGTTCCCTCCCTTCTGTCATCCCCTTGCCCTTGTTCCCACCCTTTTTTCCTCCCACGCCCTTGTTCCCTCCCTTTTGTCCTTCCCTTGCCCTTGTTCCCTCCCTTTTGTCATTCCCTCGCCCTTGTTCCCTCCCTTGTGTCCTCTCGCCCTTGTTCTCCCTTGTCCTCCCCTCGTTCCCTCCCTCCTGTCCTCCCCTCGCCTTTGTTCCCTCCTTCTGTTCTTCCCTCGCCCTTGTTGTACCCTCTCCTCATAATATATACAAGTACATACAATAATATGATTCCACATTGTTATATATTATATCATACAAATCCTCCCCCTCCCCTTTATTCTCCGTCTCCTACATATAATTACTGTTGTACACGCTCTGGGATAATTGAGATATTCAAGAAAATAATTGTTTTTTCCATGTATATGGGATGTACCATCCTGAGAGAGGGCGATTCCCATGTAATAGTAACTCCAATTCTGGTGGAACTATACCTTTGAAGCTGACGTAGTTGCTGAACCTTTACTGGAATGCTTGAAGGTTCCCATCTGAGGCTGACACATTTCAACACTATGGAAATACGACGGGGAAGCAGCTAGTGTTTATTCCCACTATGTAACTAATATATAGTGTTTATTCCCACTATGTAACTAATATATAGTGTTTATTCCCACTATGTAACTAATATATAGTGTTTATTCCCACTATGTAACTAATATATAGTGTTTATTCCCACTATGTAACTAATATATAGTGTTTATTCCCACTATGTAACTATAATATATAGTGTTTATTCCCACTATGTAACTAATATATAGTGTTTATTCCCACTATGTAACTATAATATATAGTGTTTATTCCCACTATGTAACTATAATATATAGTGTTTATTCCCACTATGTAACTATAATATATAGTGTTTATTCCCACTATGTAACTATAATATATAGTGTTTATTCCCACTATGTAACTATAATATATAGAGGGCAGGGTACCATCACACTGCTTATATAATCAGTGTTGAAAAATATAAAAAAAATCCTTCACCTGCCCTTTGATATACCTTTGATGGGTATCGAGAGTTTTCCTATTCTCGCAGCCCGACCCTGGGCCAGACTTGTCTGGTGCTTGCAGCGGGCCACTGGCTCACATCCTGCTTGATCCGGTGCTTGTCTTAGGTATTTGTTGTTCTCCTCTTGAAGACTTCTACATCGATCTCAGCAGTGTTTCTCATATCGTCTGATAAGATGTTAAAAATCTGGGACTACAGATGTTAATATAATGTTCTCTTACTGTGCCCACGGCGCCAATTTTTCATTGGGTTTATTTTGCACTTTCTCCCATATCTCTCACTTCATAATGTTATGGCCGTGTGCAGATTTGGGACCAGGCCTTTGAATACTTTCCACGTATATATTATCATGTATCTCTCATTCGTCCCCGTGAGCACATGTTTAGGACTTTGAGACGTTCCCGGATTATTGGTTGGATGCTGGCCGTAAATGATCTCTGTATCCGTTTCATCTGATATCTCTCCTCTCATGGACGGGGCCAGCAATATTGAACACGGGCGATGTGAATAGTGTCACTATTTTCGTTATTTCCCTTATTCTGAATGTTCTCATTATCTGCTTCATTTTTCCTGACCTTATTCTTCCCTTCCCTCTCCCATTATCACTGTGTTCTTGTGTTAACTCTTATTACTCTTGATGGTAATGTGTTTAGGAAGATCTAAGAGAAGTCTAAACTATCCTTTTTTCTAGGTATCTTGTATGTTGTGATTAAGTCTTCCCTGGATCTTGGATTTTTCTGTGTTGTGAAGTGTAGCCAGTTGAGCCTTTCCAGGTAGATGCTACCACAAGTGTGTGTGTGTGTGTGTACTCACCTAATTGTGGTTGCAGGGGTCGATTCATAGCTCCTGGCACTGCCAGGTTAGTTACCATTTTGTCCTAGGCACATGTCGATTAGACACTAGGCCTGTTGTATGTGTGTGTGTGTAAGGAAACACTTGGAAATGTTTCCGCCTGCCAGGTGCGTATGTATGTGTGTGTCTCATGCTAGTTTACCTTGGCCTTGGTCGGTAGTGGCTTCCTCCATCACCTTGTATACTTTGTGATATACCATGGGGGTCCAGCTGTTCCAAGGCTCCTTGGGTGGTCAACCTGTTCCAGGTTTATCTTCTGGATCTCGGCCTCCAAGAGGCATGATCTGGGACTGAGCCAAGGTGGCTATAACCTCCCAGAATCATTATCAGCTATTACTGCTGTTGCTACTGCTGTTACTGCTACTACTACCACTACCACCACCACTACTAATACTACTACTACTGCAAACCACCATCACCACTACTACTACTACTACTGCTGCAACAACCACCACCACTAATACTATTAATACTACAACCACCAATGAAGAAAGTCACTTTGTCTCACTTTTCTGGGTTATCTTAGGCAATTTACTTATGTGTACCTTTAATAAACTTACAGCACTGCTACTATTACCCTTGAAGGCCATATACCTTGAAGCAGCAAGTGTGTCTGGTGAGTCAGACTGGTGCGTGGTGTGTCTAGACCAGAAGCTTGGCCAGCCGGAAGACGCTTATTTGTAGTAAACTGTTGCCCATCAGACTTGTGGATGATAGAGCTGCTACCCCAGTATGGCATTGTTTATATTATTACCTTTACAGGGGGTTTATCCACGTTGTGGTAGTGTGTGAGGTGGTGGTGGTGTGTGAGGTTGTGGTAGTGTACTAGGTTGTGCTAGTATTTGAGGTTGTGGTAGTGTGTGAGGTTGTGGTAGTGTGTGAGGTTGTGGTAGTGTGTGAGGTTGTGGCAGTGTGTGTGGTTGTGGCAGTGTGTGTGGTTGTGGCAGTGTGTGTGGTTGTGGCAGTGTGTGAGGTTGTGGTAGTATGTGAGGTTGTGGCAGTGTGTGTGGTTGTGGCAGTGTGTGTGGTTGTGGCAGTGTGTGTGGTTGTGGCAGTGTGTGGGGTTGTGGCAGTGTGTGTGGTTGTGGCAGTGTGTGTGGTTGTGGCAGTGTGTGTGGTTGTGGCAGTGTGTGAGGTTGTGGTAGTATGTGAGGTTGTGGCAGTGTGTGTGGTTGTGGTAGTATGTGAGGTTGTGGCAGTGTGTGGTTGTGGTAGTATGTGAGGGTGTGATAGTATGTGAGGTTGTGACAGTGTGTGTGGTTGTGGCAGTGTGTGTGGTTGTGGTAGTATGTGAGGTTTTGGCAGTGTGTGGTTGTGGTAGTATGTGAGGTTGTGGCAGTGTGTGATTGTGGTAGTATGTGAGATTGTGGCAGTGTGTGGTTGTGGTAGTATGTGAGGTTGTGGCAGTGTGTGATTGTGGTAGTATGTGAGATTGTGGTAGTATGTGAGGTTGTGGCAGTGTGTGGTTGTGGTAGTATGTGAGGTTGTGGCAGTGTGTGGTTGTGGTAGTATGTGAGTTTGTGGCAGTGTGTGGTTGTGGTAGTATGTGAGATTGTTGTAGTATGTGAGGTTGTGGGAGTGTGTGTGGTTGTGGCAGTGTGTGTGGTTGTGGTAGTATGTGAGGTTGTGGCAGTGTGTGATTGTGGTAGTATGTGAGGTTGTGGCAGTGTGTGTGGTTGTGGCAGTGTGTGTGGTTGTGGTAGTATGTGAGGTTGTGGCAGTGTGTGGTTGTGGTAGTATGTGAGGTTGTGGCAGTGTGTGATTGCGGTAGTATGTGAGGTTGTGGCAGTGTGTGGTTGTGATAGTATGTGAGGTTATGGCAGTGTGTGATTGTGGTAGTATGTGAGGTTATGGCAGTGTGTGGTTGTGGTAGTATGTGAGGTTATGGCAGTGTGTGGTTGTGGTAGTATGTGAGGTTATGGCAGTGTGTGGTTGTGGTAGTATGTGAGGTTATGGCAGTGTGTGATTGTGGTAGTATGGGAGATTGTGGTAGTATCTGAGGTTGTGGCAGTGTGTGGTTGTGGTAGTGTGAGGTTGTGGTAGTGTGTGAGGTTGTGGTAGTGTGAGGTTGTGGTAGAATGTGAGGTTGTGGTAGTATGTGAGGTTGTGGCAGTGTGTGGTTGTGGTAGTATGTGAGGTTGTGGCAGTGTGTGTGGTTGTGGCAGTGTGTATGTGGTTGTGGCAGTATGTGTGGTTGTGGCAGTGTGTGTGTGGTTGTGGCAGTGTGTGTGGTTGTGACAGTATGTGTGGTTGTGGCAGTGTGTGTGGGTGTGGCAGTGTGTGTGTGGTTGTGGTATTATGTGAGGTTGTGGCAGTGTGTGTGGTTGTGGCAGTGTGTGTGTGGTTGTGGCAGTGTGTGGTTGTGGTAGGTGAGGTTGTGGCAGTGTGTGTGGTTGTGGCAGTGTGTGTGTGTTGTGGCAGTGTGTGAGGTTGTGGTAGTATGGGAGGTTGTGGCAGTGTGTGTGGTTGTGGCAGTGTGTGTGGTTGTGGCAGTGTGTGGTGTGGCAGTGTGTGAGGTTGTGGTAGTATGTGAGGTTGTGGCAGTGTGTGTGGTTGTGGCAGTGTGTGTGGTTGTGGCAGTGTGTGGGTTGTGGCAGTGTGTGAGGTTGTGCAGTGTGTGTGGTTGTGGCAGTGTGTGTGGTTGTGGCAGTGTGTGGTTGTGGCAGTGTGTGAGGTTGTGGTAGTATGTGAGGTTGTGGCAGTGTGTGTGGTTGTGGTAGTATGTGAGGTTGTGGCAGTGTGTGGTTGTGGTAGTATGAGGGTGTGATAGTATGTGAGGTTGTGACAGTGTGTGTGGTTGTGGCAGTGTGTGTGTTGTGGTAGTATGTGAGGTTTTGGCAGTGTGTGGTTGTGGTAGTATGTGAGGTTGTGGCAGTGTGATTGTGGTAGTATGTGAGATTGTGGCAGTGTGTGTTGTGGTAGTATGTGAGGTTGTGGCAGTGTGTGATTGTGGTAGTATGTGAGATTGTGGTAGTATGTGAGGTTGTGGCAGTGTGTGAGGTTGTGGTAGTATGTGAGGTTGTGGCAGTGTGTGTTGTGGTAGTAGTGAGGTTGTGGCAGTGTGTGATTGTGGTAGTATGTGAGATTGTTGTAGTATGTGAGGTTGTGGCAGTGTGTGTGGTTGTGGCAGTGTGTGTGGTTGTGGTAGTATGTGAGGTTGTGGCAGTGTGTGATTGTGGTAGTATGTGAGGTTGTGGCAGTGTGTGTGGTTGTGGTAGTATGGAGGTTGTGGCAGTGTGTGGTTGTGGTAGTATGTGAGGTTGTGCCAGTGTGTGATTGTGGTAGTATGTGAGGTTGGCAGTGTGTGGTTGTGGTAGTATGTGAGGTTATGGCAGTGTGTGGTTGTGGTAGTATGTGAGGTTATGGCAGTGTGTGGTTGTGGTAGTATGTGAGGTTATGGCAGTGTGTGATTATGGTAGTATGGGAGATTGTGGTAGTATCTGAGGTTGTGGCAGTGTGTGGTTGTGGCAGTGTGTGGTTGTGGCAGTGTGTGTGGTTGTGGCAGTGTGTGTGGTTGTGGTAGTGTGTGAGGTTGTGGTAGTGGCAGACAAACAGGGATCTTGCAGACAACCAGGGATCTTACAGAGAGCCAGGGATCTTGCAGACAGCCAGGGATCTTGCAGACAGACAGGGATCTTGCAGACAGCCAGGGATCTTGCAGACAGCCAGGGATCTTGCAGACAGCCAGGGATCTTGCAGACATCCAGGGATCTTGCAGACAGCCAGGGATCTTGCAGACAGCCAGGGATCTTGCAGACAGCCAGGGATCTGTTGGTAATCTCTCTTATGCATGAAGAAAGTGTGTTGAAAAGTCTGGGGTGCTTTACGCTCGCCGTGTTATCGCTTAGTTTACATATTGTATCCCTGCTTTTCATTGAGGATGTATTCACCGTCTGCCGAGCCTCTGGCTTTCATGAGTGACGCTATCAGCCGTTAACTGATAGCAGCATAGTTTGCCACACTTGTTGACTTGTAGCAGCATAGTTTGCCACACTTGTTGACTTGTAGCATCATAGTTTGTAACACTTGTTGACTTGTAGCAGCATAGTTTGCCACACTTGTTGACTTGTAGCATCATAGTTTGCCACACTTGTTGACTTGTAGCATCATAGTTTGCTACACTTGTTGACTTGTAGCATCATAGTTTGCTACACTTGTTGACTTGTAGCATCATAGTTTGTAACACTTGTTGACTGATAGCAGCCTAGTTTGTAACACTTGTTGACTGATAGCAGCCTAGTTTGTAACACTTGTTGACTGATAGCATCATACTCTGCAACAACCTACCTTGAATATCAGGAGAATTACTAACAGGCTCCTGGCTACCTTGATAAACCCCTCAAGTCAGTTCCTGATCAGCCTGGCTGCGGTGCACAAGTTGGACTGCCTGCACGTAGCACCAACAACCCGATCGATCAAGCCATCAACTAGGAAGACGTGAGAGCCACCACCCTTAGAATCAACCACCCATATTCATCATTCCTCACGTTCCCGAACAAAAACATTTATGGATAATCTATAGATTTCAAAACAAGACCGGGCAGGGGAAGGGGAAGAATACTGGCGGACCTAGTTGTTATGGTCCTGGGTTAATGGCTGTGTTGGCTGCCCTTGACAAACCACACTTCCTCTGCTACACTCACTTCTTCACAACCTCTTGCACCACAACACTTTATTGGGACATGACTTGATCAAGCTCCCTACATGGGGCCAAACATGACTACCTGAAGCTCTATATGGAGTGAAACATAACTACATAATACTCTACATGGAGTGAAACATGACTACATAATACTCTACATGGAGTGAAACATAACTACATAATACTCTACATGGAGTGAAACATAACTACATAATACTCTACATGGAGTGAAACATAACTACATAATACTCTACATGGAGTGAAACATAACTACATAATACTCTACATGGAGTGAAACATGACTACATAATACTCTACATGGTGAAACATAACTACATAATACTCTACATGGAGTGAAACATGACTACATAATACTCTACATGGAGTGAAACATAACTACATAATACTCTACATGGAGTGAAACATAACTACATAATACTCTACATGGAGTGAAACATAACTACATAATACTTACATGGAGTGAAACATAACTACATAATACTCTACATGGAGTGAAACATAACTACATAATACTCTACATGGAGTGAAACATAACTACATAATACTCTACATGGAGTGAAACATAACTACATAATACTCTACATGGAGTGAAACATAACTACATAATACTCTACATGGAGGAAACATAACTACATAATACTCTACATGGAGTGAAACATAACTACATAATACTCTACATGGAGTGAAACATAACTACATAATGCTCTACATGGAGTGAAACATAACTACATAATACTCTACATGGAGTGAAACATAACTACATAATACTCTACATGGAGTGAAACATAACTACATAATACTCTACATGGAGTGAAACATAACTACATAATACTCTACATGGAGTGAAACATAAC